>JAEQBH010000772.1:177500-190000 GCA_016808115.1 Tetrastigma voinierianum
AAACATATATTAACATCTACAAGACTACATGTATGTCCAAAAAACACCAAGCCACAAACCGCTTCTTCAAAATGGATTGTCTTCTAGCGCCCGACTAAATAAAGGGGGTCCCACGACGGCGAGTCAGAGACCCGAGAAATTCCACTTTCGAATATGGGCAAAATCGTAATTTTAATATTAAAATTTTAATTACTAAGAAAACTTCGCGAATTCTCTAGATCTCTGATGATGAAACGGATTGTACCGTTGAATCGTCTCAAATCTAGTCGCACGTAAAATTTCGCAATTTGCTGAGACAGTCGGATTCGACACGTTTTTCGAGGCATCGCGGTTCGAATGCCGAATCGATTTTCGATGCGACGAAAGTCACATATAACAAGTACTCATGTACCATAAGTGGTATGAGTAGAGAAATGATGAAAATGGACGGCCGAGATAGTGTCGAATATCAAATCTGAGAAAGAGGGACAAAATGGTAATTATGGAATTTGATTTAAGTGACTAGAAGACAAAATAGTCAATAGTCATTCATCTTCTCTTCACTGTGCCAAAGCAAAACGTGGGAGGCCATTTTTGATGCAAGGAGCTCCAAATTTGAGCGCTCTGTATATAGAACGCTTCGTAAAAATGAGATCCGACCGGGTCATTCGCCTGAGCAAGAAGAGGAACGCTCTACGCAGCAGCTACGCGTGACCCCGGGTTTGCGGAAGCTTTTGACAACTCCAAGAGTGTAGGATTTTCACTTGCGTTTTATTCCAATTTTTGGCGGGTTTTTCGATGTTTCTATTGCCTGAGCCCTGAGGTTGCTTCGACGGGCCCCAAAACATGGTAGACCGAATTGCTAGAAATTTCGGGTGATTTTTCTCACCTCCGCGACCGCCCAGGTACCATTGGGGCTGTTCGGGGTCTTTATATTCCTGCATTTTTGCTTTCAATCATGTATTCAGGTGACGCCCCAAAACTCGGGGTCCGTTGACTACCCGTCAACTAATGACATACTGCGGAATGCTCTGGGTGACCCGACATTTTCACGAAAATCGCGCAGTCTCCTTTGTACTGGGAGCTCTACCCAAATACAAAACTTGTGATAAACCTCGCATATACCCGTCCCAAACAATCCAATATATGCAATATATACTAAATACGGCTACTGGGCCCATAACAGCATTCTCAATATACATGCCGACTATGAATCCAACTATTATATACCCAATAGTTACAAGAGTTAATATGTTTTACTCATACAACATATATTAAAATGAAAAGCATTCTAATACATGTATATCAAAGCCACATCCCTGGCCTAGCGTCACTCTCTGGACGAAACAGCTCAGATGCTCCATGTACCAGAAAATAAAGGATCCCACGACGGGGCGAGCTAAAGCTCGAAAGAGGAGAATCGCCCCTGCTGGCTACTCACTCACCTAAGTGCAGTGCAATGTTCCACTTAAACACACATTCAAGCAAATGCATGATCCTACTTGAATGTCTACATGACCAACTCAGATCCCGAAGTCCTCATCGATTCCCTCTCACACGCCAAACCTCGTATGAGAATTACTAATTTATTAGTGGGCAACCTCCGATGAATATATATCAACTGGGCCGCCCGACGATTGATATATATTAATTGCTTGCGGGACTACCTCCGATGAATAAATATCAATCAACGCCCGACGGCTGATATATTCTTTAGCTTGTGGACTATCTCCGATGAATAAATATCAACTGGCCGCTCCGACTTGCTGATATATTATTTAGTTCGACTACTCCTCCGATAATTTACATTTTAGACTACCCTCCGAACCTCGTTTCTGACTATCTCACGACTCATTCCTATATTCCTAGGATGTTCCAGCGCATATGAATGCATGTATGTCGGCCCAATTCAGCTTAAATCACATGCAAATATATATACATGAATATATTTACATAAAACTTTAAATCACACATCAAAATTAGCTCACTTCGGGGCTAATGATCATACACGAGTAATTTAATTCAAATCATCGCCAACACGTACTTTCACAAAAATATATATTTTGAGAACACTATTCCCGAATGTTGAAACCCTCGCTTACTATTCCCTAAAATCACAAACACCTGGGCTCACCTAGTGAACCTCGCACCACGGCCATTCCCACCCAAAGCATACAAAGCAAACGCTTAACACACAAATTAAACAAAGACCCAAATGTGCCATGAGAGCAAACTAATGGCCGCACCTCGCTCAAAGAAAACCTTGCATCAATCTCTAACCCATATTCGACCGATCGTACGGCCCATTCCCGGCCCTCAAATCCATTCAACACATGATTAACACCAAGAACTCACAAATTCATACCCACATCCGCCATGAGTGCCAATGATCGCTCCATTAATTCTCAAAATTTTCTATTAATTTGATCCCAATGTTTGGGACCGATCAAACACCCCCCAATGGCCTCTATCAACTCAAACATTTGAAAAGTACTAAAAATGGGAATAAAACCTGCTAGGGGGAAAATCCTACCCCGAGGAGTTTGAAGAAACTCTAAACAGTCTACGCGTAGCCGTCACAGATCATTTTTTCCTTCTTCTAAGACCAAGACCGCCAACTACGGGATTTACGTGAAACTGAGAGAAGTGGCTCTCTCTAAAAACAAAATGGAAAATCGGGTCAAGCCCCTCAAAAATCCCGTCCAACCACTGCATCCCTTAGCCTTTAATGAAGAAGAAGTACTATTTATTAATTTAACTCGTGACTTGAAAATCAAATTCCAATGACCACGCCCTCTTACCGATTTGATATTCGCACTACCTCTGGCCACCCATTTTTATCACTTCATCATACTAATATGGTGCATGAGTAGATGCCATAGGCACTTTCACACACCGAAATTGTTTTAACACAATCTAAACGCTACATGCCTCGAAAAACGCGTCGATTTCAACTGTCTCGAAAATTACTAAATTTTTACGCGCTAATCCGTGATTTTTCGGCATTCATTCCAACGGCACAATCCCGCCGCCATCCCGAGATTCAGAGAATTAATTACTGATTTTTAACCTGTAATTACACTTTTGTAATTAAAATATTTACTTTGCCCTTATTCCAGAAACTGAATGGTCTTACAATTTGTAGGAAAAAGGTCGGTCAAGCCATGTCTATCCCCAAAACATGGGACCGACCAGGAATTTGTTTGACCATGAGGGCAGTCCGTAACAGTGTGTGTATGGACTGTTATGGGTCATTTTGTGATAATTTATTCAATAAATTATGCTTTGGTGTTTATGTAAGACCCGAGAAATTCCAATTTCTGGAATAAGGGCAAAATCGTAATTTTGATTATAAAATTATAATTACGGTTAAAAGTCCGTAATTAATTCTCTAGACCTCGGATGACGAAACGGATTGTATCGCGGAATCTGCCTCAAAATATCTAGTTAGTTAATGTAAATTCCTCGTAATATTATGAGACGTTTGAGTCGGCACGTTCAGGCATATCGCGATTTCGCGCTGTAAATCGATTTATGCGATTTAAAGGCACATATAGTATGTACTCATGTGTCATAAGTGGTATGAGTAGAGAAATTATAAAAATGGATGGCCGAGGTAGTGCCGAATGTCAAACCGGTAAAAAGAAGAAAATTAATCAATTAAATGGGATTAAGTGAACTATGAGGACAAAAGGTTACAGCGCCTTCTTTCCCAATTGAAAGCAAGAGAAAAACGTGATTTGGGGAAGCAGGGAGGTCCAATAGCAGCCGAATTCATTTTTTAGAGAGAGAAGCTTAAGCTTCTCTCTAGATTTGCTAGAGATTCAACCGTCGGCAGCTTTCGGTGCAAGAGGGAGAACGTCGACGCGGGAGCAGCTACGTGACCCCTGCTCATGAAGCTGACAACTCCAAGAGGTGGTGATTTTCTCCCTACTTGTGTTTTATTCCCCATTTTTAAGGGTTTTTCAATGTTTTTGCTAGTTCGAGGTCGTGAGGGGTGTCGTTTTGATCGGTCCCAAAACACGGGACCGAATTGTGGGAATTTATTTGGGATTTTCTCTTGTGCAATGTGGACTCCGCTCAAATACCAGGGTTGCTCAAAGGCGATGGTGTTAATTTGTGCATTTAAATTTTCATTGATATGCTTACCGGGAATGGCTGTGGATTGCGGGTTCACTAAGTGAACCGGAGTTTTGTGATTTTCCGGGAATAGTAAACGAGGGTTTCACTATTCCCGAAATAGTGTTCTAAAAATATATATTTTGGTGAAAGTATGTGTTGGCCGAGTGATTTAAATTAAATTACCTGTGAAGGATCATTAGCCCAAGTGAGCTAATTTTGATGTGTGATTTAAAGTTTTATGTAAATATATCTACGTATATATATTTGCATGTGATTAGACCGAATTGAACTGCATACATGATTCCATATGCACCGGAACATCCTAGGTTTACTGTGAGCAGTGCATGAGACAGCTCCAGAGGAAAGTGGTTCGAGGGTAGTCTAAAATATTAAATGATCGGAGGGTAGTCCAAACTAAATAATATATCAACCGTCGGAGCGGCCCAGTTGATATTCATTCATCGGAGGGTAGTCTACAAATCCAAATAATATATCAACCGCCGGAGCGCCCGCTTGGATATTTATTCATCGGAGGGTAGTCCACAAACAAATAATATATATCAATCGCCGGAGCAGCCCAATTGGATATATATATTCATCTGAGTACAGTCACTAATAAATGAATATTCTGCACGAGGCTTAGGCGAAAGTGAGAGAGCCTGGGTGAGGGCCTCTTGATCTCGAAGTCGGTCACATAGACATTCAAGTGTGATCATGCATTCATTGAATGTTTGTTTAAATCGGAATGATTGCACTGCACTTAGGTGGTGCAGCTCCACTTAGGCGATTCTCCTACGAGCTTTAGCTCACCCCGTCGTGGGATCCCCTTTGCTGTGCATGTGAGCGTGCGAGAGACTGCCTGGCCTCGAGGTCGTATTAGAAGAAAGTCGGTCAGGCTTTGATTTATACATGTGCTAGAATTTATTGGATATAGTTTGATATATTGTGTTGAGTACATTGATGGGCCCAAGTGGTCAGACATTGGATATATATATTGCATATATTGTTGATTGGGATTGTGTTTATACACAGTTTTGTATTCGGGTAGAGCTCCCTCAGACAAAGGAGAGACTCTCGCCCCGATTTTCTAGTGGCGTCAGCAACCCGACCTCCACTTGTATTCCGTGGGTTGACGGTAGTCAACGGACCCCCGGGTTTTGGGGCCATTACCTTGGTATCGTAGCTAGGTGATACGCACTACCTAGGAGCCTGGAGCCTGGTATCCATCACCACTAAGTGGTCGATGCGGGAGTGTAGGCATATGAAAACTCCATGGATAGAAAAAATTGGCTTGTGTGCCATAGTTGAGGATGAGCATCACCACTAGGTGGTTTGCTGTCTGGTTTAGGTATGAGATTACCTAGAAAATCACGGAAAAACTAGGGACACTACGTGCATGTGTATGTGTTTTGTGTGATTTTGTGAATTAAGTGGTGAATTATCACAGAACATGTGAAAGTTGATGAATGGAAAGTGCCATGTTGTTTGTGTTGTGAATTGTTGTGTGCTTAAGTGGGTTAGCACATGTAGTGTTGAACATGTTTAGAGTTTTTGCAAAGGTGTAAAACTGGAGCAAAGAGAATAAATGGAAATAAATTGGAAAATTTGGGTTTAAAGGTGAAGAAATTTAAATTTTAAGGTTTTACGTTGTAAAACTGGTTAGGTAATTAAATCAAATAAATTTTACTAAATTTATTTGGATTGTGGGAAGATGAGAAGAAATTTTAGTAAAGAAAATAAATTTTACTAAATTTATTTGATGAGTAATTGAAGAAAATAATTTTCATGATTTTACAAGTAGTAAAATTGAAGAAAATGGAAGAAAATTTTTATAAATTTATTGAGTGGAGAAAATTTTTTCGTTGAAAAATCGAAAAGAAAACAAATTTTATAAATTTATTTTGTTATGAGGTGGAGGAAAATAAATTTTCTAAGATTTTATATGGAGTAAAATTTAAGAAATGGGGTTAAATAAATTTTTATAAATTTATTTGAGTATTAAAGAGTATGAAAAAATGATTTTTTGAGATTTTAAAGTGATTTTTCCAATTTATGGAAATGAAAAAATATATATTTATAATGAAAAACGAAAATATATATATATATATTTTTTTTTCGAAAGCATAAAAATTTGAAATGGCTAACGCGACAATTGTATCGCGGATCGGTATGCTCACGGATCGCGGTCGCAATACACCCATGTGTATTGTGGATCGGGTTACCGGGAAGGCCTCGAGGAAGCTCAGACAAATACAAGCCGACACATTGTGACAAAAGGAGGTCGCTTGAGGTTGGCGTACTGCAATACAAACTAATCAGACAGACTAGAGGGAGCAGCGCTGGGCGTGGCGGATCGGGCGCCATGCAAGAGGCGCTGGGCGCGACAAAGGCGCTGGCGCGCGCGTGACGCTGGCGCGCGGCGTGCACGGCAAGACAAATAGCGCAGGCGCCGCTGGCAGCGGGTTACCGGCGCGCCGCGCCGGGCAAAAGTAGCCAAGAAGGACGCGCTGGAGCTCGCGGGCGGCTGGTCGGGCGGGCAGGCGCACGGCCCGGCGCTGGGCGCGCGGCCCGCGCCAACGCCGGGCGCGTGCACCTGCACTCGGCCCATTCCGATCCGCTGCCCGCTTCCTCGAGTCACCAAATGAACACCCGGCTTCATTGTAAAATAAAATTTGTTTCGAAAAAATATTTATTAAATTCAAATAAAATCAATAAAATTTGGTAAAATTTAAAATAAAATTTTCAAAAATAAAATTTTTTGAAAATAAAAAATTTTGTTGAAATAATATTTTAAATCGAAATGATTGCGTGATAATAATCGAGTTATGTGTATGATTGTGTCTCGTAATGCATATGCCTGTAGATATCAGATTGATTTAACTACTATTTGAAATGGTGACGTGGTAGTTAAGTGCACGTAAATTATACATGGTGTGTAATGATAGAAAAGGGTGAATGCGTTGTTAGGGATTACGACCTTAGGGATTGATAATGAAATGAACAAGAGCCTAAAATTTTACTGAATAAAAACTAATTATGGTTGGAATTTAGCACCACTTAGGAAATGGACGAGTCAGTTCATGGTTGTCAAGTCTATTGGCATGTGCATTGCTAGTTAGACTGAAATGAAAAATTACATGAATCGTGTAAATGGCTAGTAGAGGACGAGGACGTAGAGAATGTCCACTCCGGCAATCGTCACAATCGCTGTTTGATCGACTTCGCGAGGCCGTAGGTATTACAAATGAATGCCATAGCACGAGCTAGTATAAAGGTGCAGACAGAAGATCCTAGTAACCCCAGAGGTTTAGGGCGTATCATCCTTCGACATTCACAGGGGGGAAAAGATCCGATGGTGGTAGACCATTGTCTGCGTAATCCAGAAAGCAGCAGGCTATGAGATTACCTGACGCGACCCTGACAGACTAGTTATGCTTCTAGCCGAGAGAATGAGCTCATATATGGTGGAAATGGGCAAGGACCTCTAGAGACCTTAGAGGAGCCGTTATATGTGAGTTCCCTAGGGATTAGGGCGAGAATAGGATGACATGTCGAGGTTGCGAAGTTAGAGATCTTGGGACTCTTCGCAATTGGCATGGACCTCACAGGATTGGGCGGACACGTCGAGTTCGAGGTCATCCCGGCGGCTTACTGACCGACAAATTATTGCGGTCGCCATCGATTGTGAAATATAGGAGGCCACGCCTTACACGCCAGGACGGTACCCTGCAGATTTCAGTGGGGCGCCATACCTTGTCACCTATTATTAATCGAGACGAGGTGAGACCATACTTAGATTCACCTCAGTAGTGTGCGTAGTTTGTGGATGTTTTTCCGTATGATACCCGACTACCCCATAGAGGGCAAAGACTTTTATTGAGTTACACTGGTATTACCGATCTCTATGACTCCGCATAGGATGGCAATCGTCGGGGTTGGCAGTGAAATCCGCAGTCCGGGCCACAGACGGCCGACAAGGGCTCATTAGACCAAGCACTTCGCTCACAGGGCGCTAGTTCTATTTCATAAGAAGCAGGGCAAGACCCTTCTTCGACTGCAGCATCGACTACGTGCGCTGAAATTGTGGTTACGATTCATAATCGCATTCTACCGAGGATTGATGATTTGTTTGACCAGTTGAGAGGAGTGCGAGTCTACTCCAAGATAGACCTTCGCACTGGTTACCATCAACTGAGGGTTAGGGAGACGATATCCCTAAAACGACATTTAGGACGCGATATGGGCACTTTGAGTTTACGGTGATGCCCATTGGATTGATGAATGCGCTAGCAGTATTCATGGATCTCATGCATAGGGTGTTCCAACCTTATCTAGATCAGTTTGTCGTAGTCTTCGTGGATGACATTCGACTACCTACGAGTGGGGAGTAATGAGTAATACGAGGATTGTTTTTGCGGCTACCGCTAAGAGACCATCAACTGTATGCTAAGTTCCGCAAGTAATGGTAGTTCCGTTTCATCGAGGTGAGATTTAGGGACACGTGGTGTCAACACTAGAGTGTCACGACCTAGAGAAGGTTGAGACAGTGATCAGTTGGCAGAGACTGAATGCCAATCTTTGAGATACATAGTTTCTCGATCAATGGGTATTACAAGAGATTCGAGAACAATGGGGTTGTCCATTCAGTGGCAGGATTGTAGGATTTATATTTATTATGACTCCATAATAAGCGGTCCCCAACTATAGAGAGAGAAATCGAGGATACTTGGAACACTCGACACGGGTGTTACAACAAGAGGGAGGATCAGCCTTTCTCCTAGTTCTAAAGAGATTGTAAGACTTCCTGCTTCAAAACAGCTTCTGACTTAAAATGTGGACGACATGAGTGATGGATTTCCCCAGAGACGTGGATCCCAATACTTGGGACAATGCAGTCCCGCTAGTCAGAACATGATAGTAGGCGCTTCGTTCCTCTACACCCTAGTACGGGTCGTAGGAACTAGTTTCGCCGGTGCTATACAAGCACTTCCAACAAACGTATAGGCCGAGGGGCCGATGGCCGTCGGGACAGATCAGAGTTATGCAGATCAAGCTGGTGGACTCAAAGTTGAATCATTACGGTTAACAACGTGTTTAACACGGATGAGTTGACAACCATCTAAGTTGTCATCAGACTCAGCTCTGACATTACACTCGACACCTGCATTAGATTCGCTTAGAGGTTGTTCTTTGAGAAGCCAGAATAGATGTTCTTCCCTAGGATGGTGGGTGAAAGTGACTTGATAGGTCTGAATCATGACTGGAGAACTCTCATCTCTAATTATGGCGGACCTGCTTCGCCTGACTGGGTGTCGCAGCATGGAATTATGCTCATGCACAACACTGCCGAGTCGGAGGTGTACCGTGTACCAACCCGCAGTATGGCTGAGTTTGCCTTAGGACTAAGTCCAATGAAGACTCATAGTTAAACTGAAATGTAAGAGGCTCATGTGCTTTCAAAGAGTTATATAATCGTAGATGAAAACACACCTACGCTTTATCACGATCGAGTTGAGTGATAGGAGTCGGGGTGTGACTTCCGAGGTTTTGAATACCCTTTTGGAAATAGCACCAAAGGCTGAGCCGGTAAGGGCTCAAGAATGGACTACCAGAAAGGTATGATGTCGGACACCATCGATTGTCGCGATCGCGACTCGAGAGGTTAGCTACACACCAAGCAAGGGTTGTGCAAATAATACGCAGAAGACTACATCTGGCGCAAGTGTACGTTACAACATGTCCCGATCATAAGGGTAGAGGATTACTGCCCTTAGAAGAATCTTCGCCTAAAACGATAGTTATCGCTAGCATAATGAATGGCACCATGAGGCATTGTATTTGGGGAGGCCGTAGATCAATCGCTATGTTGGACCTATGCATATTCACCATTGAGTCCGATCAACAGAGATCTCTGGCATAAGAGTTGATACGATAGCGCCTCACCGGCCGTATTTACTGCAAGAGCTGGCGCTTTACCGTGCAACGGCTTCACCCCCAGTTCCAGGTCGGTGTGACAACGTCACAAGAACCGCAGAGGAGCCGGCTCAGGTTCGGCAGTTTTAGCCACCGCTGGCGGTCATCGGGCCTTCAAGATACCAGAGGATAGCACTGTTGCATACCCAGCAGCGTTACCGCCTGCATGTCGTGTCCACGAGGTGTTTCACGCCTCCATGCTCCCGATATATATACCCAGATCCAAATTTCATATGGCGACGAGTAATGGTATCGGTGTCGACACCGATGGGACCTTTGAGGAGGGACCAGGTATTGTTTAGAAGGTCGTAATCGTTTTGCACACGCAAGACCCGCGAAAAAGGCTAGTGAGGAGCGCCACGGGCGCAACGGGAGTGCGGAGGAGTCAACGTGGCTGGAGGACATCGATATGGCTACCTATCCCTCTTATTAGACGGCATGATTTAGTCGCTTAAGATTTAAATGACCGCTTACATTACATGGTAAAGTGCGCGCTGATATGCACAAAAGCTGACATGATGTTAGTCCCGAATTTCTCGACGAAATTTTATGAGGGGAGACAATCCAGAAATTTCCTGAAACTTGAACAAAGGCAAAATCGTAATTCTTATAAAATTATACTACGTTAAAAGTCCCGTAATTACTTTCTTAACTGATGACAAAACGGATTGTATCGTTAGAATCGTCTCAAAATATCTAGTTAGCACGTAAAATTTCGTAATATTATGAGATGGGTCTGAGTCGTGAGACAGCTTCAGGCACTGATTCAAAGCCGGAATCGATTTTCGATATGACGAAGGCACATATAGTATGTACCATGTGTCATAAGTGGTATGATAGAGAAATTATGAAAATGGATGGCCGAGATAGTGCCAACGTCAAAACCAAAGAAAATTAATCAATTAAATGGGATTAAGTGAACTAGAGGACAAAAGGTTGAATAAAGCGGCCTTTCTCCTCAAATTGCGCCAAAGAGAAAATGATCAGGAAGCAGGAGGTCCAGGGCAGCCAATCATTGTGAGATATTCGTTTCTGCATTGCTAGAGATTCAACCGTCGGTAGCTTTCGGTGCAAGAGGGAGAAACGTTCTACGCGGAGTGCTACGCGCGGGATCCCTGCTCATGGTTTGACGTCCCAGGCAGGATTTTCTCCCCTACTTGTAGTTTATTCATTTTAAGGGTTTTTCGATGTTTCGGTTAGTTTGAGGCCGTGAGGTTATTTGATCGTCCCAAACATGGGACCGACCAGTGAATCTGGCTCGATTTTCTCGGGCCGTGGATCATTCAGAACAATTAGGGTTGCTTGAATGTGATGGAAAGCACTTTAGTAATAAATGCTTGCTTGATATGCTGGGCCGAATGGTCAGGATTTATAATCACTAAGAACCCATGTTTTGTGATTTTCCTGAATAGTAACGAGGGTTTCGTCATTCCTGACAAGGTTCTAAAATATATACAGAAAGCACGTGGTTACCAGCATTTTACCAAACATTGTATGATCATTAGCCCAAGTGAGCTAATTTTGATGTGTGATTTAAAGTTTTATGTAAATATATTCATGTTGATATGTTTGCATGTGATTAGACTCGAATTGAACTCGTATACATGTATTCCATATGCACTAACATCCTTAGGTTTATATGATATAATAATAGCCCATAGAGGAAAGTGGTTCTGAGGGTAGTCTAAAATATTAAATGATCGGAGGGTAGTCCAAACTAAATAATATATCAACCGTCTGAGCTCACTGGGGCTTGATATTCATTCATCTAGGGTAGTCCATTGTAAACTAAATAATAATATGATCGAACCGCCTGAGCTACTTCCTTTAGCTTGATATTTATTCATCTGAGGTAGTCCACAACAAATAATATATATCAATCGCTCTGAGCAGCCTAATTGATATATATATTCATCGGAGGGTTGCCTACTAATAAAATGAATATTCTCATTACGAGGCTTAGCGAAAAGTGAGAGAGTCGGTGAGGGCTCTGGATCTCGAGTTGGTCACATAGACATTCAAGCAGGATCATGCATTCGCTTTTGAATGTTTGTTTAAATTGGAACACAGACCGCACTTAGGTGGTGAGTAGCCCACTTCAGTGGCGATTCTCCTACTGAGCTGGTCTGCCCCCTGTCGTAATCCCCCTTTACGTGCACAGGAGCGTGCGTAGAGACGGTTCGCCTGAGGTTGTATTAGAAGAAAGCCTGGTCAGCTTTATTTATTAATGCAAAATAAATCTCAGCTGATATAGTTTGATATATTGTGTTGAGTATACTGATGGGCCCAAGTGGTCGTGATGGATATATATATTGCTATATTGTTGATTGGGATAGTCAGGCTGTTTGTATTTGCAGAGCTCCCCAGACAAAGTGAGACTCTCGCTCGATTAAAGTGGCTTTACAACCACCTCCACCAGATTCGTG
>JAEQBH010000772.1:195000-308886 GCA_016808115.1 Tetrastigma voinierianum
GATTAAAACTAGACACTACGCACGCAGTGTTGATGTGTTTTGTGTGATTTGTGAATTATTTGATAAATGGTGTGTTTGCCATGTCAGGTGTGAGTTGTGAAATGATGTGTGCTTGGTGATTAGCACATGAATGTGTAGAATGAAAAGAATAAATTTTATAAATTTATTCGCCTATTAGGTGATGAAAAGTAATTTTCTAAGTTGAAAATTAAAAAAATAAATTTTGATAAATTTATTGGAAGAGGATTGAAGAATGGAAGAAAATCAAATTTTTATAAATTTATTTGAGTGAGAAAATTTTTCGGAAATCGAAAAAGAAAAATAAAATTTATAAATTTATTTTGGTTATGAGATGAGGAAAATAATTTTTCTAGATTTTACAAGGTAAAATTGAAGAAAATAGAGAAAAATAAATTTTTGTAAATTTATTTGGAGTGTAAAAGAGAATGGAAAGTTTATTTCGTGATTTTTTGCGATTTTCCAAGACGTCGGAAATAATGAAAAAAATTTTTAATTAAAGTGGCAAATGAAAAAAAAAATTAAAAGTCGATGGCTAACGCCCATTTGTATTAAAAGAGGGGCAATTGTATTGCACAGAGGCAAAACGGTTACCGGAGGCACCATGGTAAATACAGCCAGGGCGTTAGTCAGACAGAGCTTTGGGGAAGGCCACCGTGAGCAACGATACAAAGATGGGGCGCCGGCGGCGCAGGAGGGCGCCGGCAAGCGCCGGGCGCCGGGCCGGGCTGACGGGCGCTAGCGCCGCGCGCAGGCGCAGCGCCGGGCGCCGCAGGCGAAGGGGCGCGCGGGTGGCAGCGGCTACGGCGCTGGCGCTAGCCGACGCCGGGAGCGCGGCGCCGCGGCAGCAGCGGGCGCCGCGAGGCGGCCGGGCCGGGCGCCCGGGCGCCGGCTGGTTTCGGGCGCGCACCTGCACTCGCCCATTTTCGATCCGCTGACCGCTTTTCCCGAGTCACCAAATGAACACTGCCTCATCAGAAATGTGAAAAAAAAATTTTTAAAAATTTTTTTTTTTATTAAAATCAAATAAATTTTTGCCAAAATTTTTCGGTGTGCTTAAATTTTTCAAAATAAAATTTTTGAAAATAAAATTTTGTTGAAAACAATATTTTAAAGGCAAAATTGATTGCGTATACACTGAGTTATGTGTATGATTAGTGTCTCAGGGCTGTGGTTATGCCTTAGAGACACTGTATTGGATTTAACTACCAATTGAAATCGAAATTGCGCGGCAAAGCCATAAGAGGGAATTATATGCATGGTGATATGCGTATAAGAAAAGGGTAAATACTTACGGTTATGGGCAAGCACCTAGGGATTTGGGTACCGAAACAAGAAAGTTTAGAACCTTATCAAATGAATAAATCGAGTGGTCAAATTTAGCTCCACTCTAGAAATGAACTGGTCAGCTCAGTATGGTCAAGTCTATTAGTAATCGCATCCGCATTAATGAAGTTGTGGGACCGAAATGAAAGCAAACGATTCTTGCTGCCATGTTAATTGTGTAAATGGCTAGTAGAGGACGAGGACATGGAGGACGTCCACTGGAACAGTCAAGCACCCAAGGTTTAATCGCACACTTTGGCCGAGGCCGAGGTATTGGCCAGCCGAATGCTATAGCACGTGCTGGTATAAAGGCATGGTGTAGACAAGGAGATCCTAGTAACCTCCAGAGGTTTAGGACGTATCATCCTCCGACCATGAGGGAGGAGACCCGATGGTGATGCATCATTGGTTTAATGCAGAACGAAAGTGTTGTGAGGCTATGGAGACACCGACGACCGATTAGACTAACCAAGGTTTCACTGAGAATGAGGCTCATATATGGTGGAAATGGGCAAGGACCTTCAGAGATCTTAGAGGAGTCAGATATGAATTCTCCCTAAGGATTAGCTAATATACGATATGTCAAGGTTGCGGAAGTTGTAGATCTCGAGGACTCTACTTCCATTAAATGGACTCGAGGATTGCGGATGTCGTAGTTCGATGTCATCCTCGGGATGGACTGGTTGACAGCTATACGGTTGTTATCGATTGTGAGCGAGAGAGTTACCGCCACACGCAGGACGGTACTGCGGTTGGTATCAAAGTAAGTACGGTATTTTTGCCTTGATAAAGATATGTGGTGGACAATAAGGGTTAGCTAATGAGCCTATCTCCAGAGGACGCAGGTGAGACCTAGTGACTTAGATCTACTCTCGAAAGTGGTTTGCGAAAGTACGCGAATATTTTTCCATGAGCACCCGGATTACCTCCACATAGATGTAGACTTGCATCGAAGTTACACTCTAGTACTTTAAATCATCTCTACATTCCAGATGGGATGGCACCTGGCTGAGTCAGAACTCAAAGTCCAACCCTCTCATAAGGGGCTATCGGACAAGGGGATTATTAGACCGAGCACTTCACCATGGGGCTATGGTTCTAGTTGGTAAGAAGAGGGGCAAGACCCTTCTACAAGAAGTGGTTATAGACAGTGAATGGTTATGATCCGCAATCGGTACCCATTACCAGATCACACAGATTTATTTGATCACAGGAGTGCTAGCTCCAAGATAGACTTCAGACCGGGTCACCGAGAGTTAGAGACAGATATCCCTAAGATCAAGCATCATTTAGCACTTGAGTTTACAGTGATGCCCATTGATTGACGAATGCTGAAGTAAGATCATGGATCCATGCAGTGTCCAACCTATCTTAGATCACTTTGTCGTAGTCTTCTGGGATGATATTTTGATCTACCCCAATGAGTGGGAGCAAGAGTATCACTTGAGGATTGTGTTACAGTTGTTGAGAGACCATCAGATAACAAGTTCGCAGAAGTGCGAGTTTTAGCTACCGAGGGAGATTGGACACGTGCGTCGCACCATGCGTCATCGACTCCAGAGAAGGCCGAGGCGTTGATGCTAGCCAAACGAAGCCAGCAAACAAGGCAGCGGACCTGTGGTGGTGATAGACCTATTGGTTCTAGATGTCAGGCTTGACATGGATGAGACGACAGCCATCGGGTTGTCAGTAATTGAGACTCCAGGCCGGGAAGGTCATACTGACACCTAGCATTGAATTGGGCTTAGAGGTTAAGGCCTTAGAGAAGCCAAGGTATAGATGTTCTCCCTAGGGACGTAGGTGAGAGTCGAATCTGACAAGTTAGGATTACGAGCGAGAGATCTCGTGACTGGCCGGGTGGACCGTGGATTGGGTGTCATCGGTATGGCATAATTGCGCCTGCGGTGCATGCGATCATCAAGCCAGCCTGGTGTGGGCAAGGTACGCTTACCACCACTCTTGGTGAGTGGTCGAGCTTGTCTTAGACTAAGTCCAAAGAAGACTCATAGCTGAATCGAAATGTAAGAGGCTCAAGTGTGTCGAAGAGTTATGTGATCGATGAAACACACTCGCGATTATCACGTAGACCGAGAGTTGAGTGATAGGAGTCGGGGTGACTCAGGGTTGGATACCCTTTAGAAATTTCTACGGGATGTTGTCGAGGCCGGCAAGGGCTCTGTATAAACAGGGATTCCATATGCATGGCATGGATTGTTGACAATCCATTGGATTGTCAGTACTGTGAATCTTGAGAGGTTAGCGCTTACACACCTAGCAAGGTGGTGTAGGTTACGTGTGGGCTGGGTTACATACGGTGTTAGAGGACACCCTGCGAGCATGTGTCCTAGGTCATAAGGGTAGAGGATTTCACCGCCTCAGCGAAATTCGCCACGACAATAGTTAATGTGCGAGCATACGAATGGGTACGATATGAGGCCTTGTATGGGAGGCCTTATCACCGTTGTTGACCGAGGTGGGAGAGATTCCATCACTCGGTCCTCGACCGACTGGAGACACCCACAGAAGGTGAGCCTGATAGACGACAATACGCCTTCTCACTCGCTTAGAGCCGCAGAAGAGATATGCAGTGTGCGACGCCGAATCCTTAGGGTTCAGGTTAGTGGATCACATTTCCTGGAGGTGATTCCTAAGAGAGGAGGTCGCCCGGCAAGCACAGAGAGCTATCGCCAGGTTTATCGCCTTCTGGGGGATACTCGAGATGATAGTAATCGTAGCGCACCTAAGAAGTGTTACCGCTCAAAGATGTCAGGTGTCACGAGGCGTTTCACGCTTCCATGCTTCGAGATATACTCCGCATCCAAATTTCATGTGGTGGATTGGGGACAAGTAGATATTGACACGATGGGACCTTCGAGGACCAGTGCATAATGATGTCAGGATTCGTCTTATGACAAGACTGAGGCTAGTGAGAGTGCTATGGCGGCAATCGGTGGGAGTGGAGGAGTCAACGTGGAATGAGACATGGCTACCTATCCCTTCTTTGTTTAGGATGAAGGCACGTGGCTTAGCCGTTGAGATTTAATGGCCAGTTACATGCATGGCAGAGCACGCTGCATATGCATGTGAGTGATAGGGATTGTCCTGAATTTCGGGATCAAATTCCTTTTTAAGGAGGAGAATGTAAGACCAGAAATTCCAAATTTTGGAAAAGGGCAAAATCGTAAATTGCTACAAAACGTCGAGTGATTGTACAAAAACCGTAATTTATTTCTAGATCTCGGATTTAAACGATTGTATCACCGCTGGAATCGCCCCAAAATCGAAGAACGTAAAATTTCTCGTAATTTTCGAGACGGAGTTCGGGCATCGCCGAGGCATCGTCGTCGCGTAGCCGGCGCGCACAGAAGGGCACACGATAGCATGTGTACCTTCATGAAAATTAAGGGCGGTATGAGTAGAGAAATGATGAAAATGATGGTCAGATAGTCGAACGTCAAAAACTGAGAAAGAAGGAAATTAATGAAGTTAAAGAACTCAATGAACTAAAGTGACAAAACTGGGCTACAAGGTTATTATCTTCCACATTTCAAAAGCCAAAATCGTATACTGAGAGGAGAAGCTGTTGGCCGAAATGTAGGCTCAGAGAGAAGGTCTCACCTTCTCTAGATTTATAAATTCAACTGCTGGCTGTCTTCGGCAAGAAGGATGCAAGGATAAAGCACGCTGGACTCAGCATCGAGTTTCTTCAAACAGGTAGTGATTTTCTCCTACTTGGGTTTATTCCCATTTTTAGTGTTTTTCGAATGTTTGAGTCGCATTGAGGCCATTAAGGTTGGATCGGTCCCAAAACATGGCAGATCCAATTAATACAAATTTTTTGAAACCAAATGAGCAGCCCGTAGTCGTCTGCATGGCCGTTGCAGGCGGGAAAATGGGTATGGTGGTAAGAATTGCTGATATAGTGATAGGTCGGACAGATTGCGTTCATTATGAACCGTTTAGATTTTCCCAGAATAGTAAACGAGGGTTTCACCATTCTGGTCAGTGTTTCTTAAAATATATATATTTTTGCGAAGACGTAAAGGTCGAGTGATATTTAAATTAAATTATTGGTAGGCGATCATTAAATTCATGAGCGACTTTGATGTGTGATTTAAAGTTTTATGTAAATATATTAATGTATATATATTTCAGACAAGATTTAGATCGATTGAATTGGTATATGAGTCTTCTGATAGCAGACGGGAAATTATCTCTAGGAATATAGAATGAGTGCACAGATGAGTCTGTATAAAACAAGGTCTCTGTGAGGGTAAATAAAATGTAAATTATCTAGGGTAGTCCAACTAAAGAATATAGTATCAATCGGCCGAGTTTGGTCTTTGGGCTGATATTTATTCATCGGTGGTAGTCCACAAACAATTAATATATATCAATCGTTGAGCCGGCCCAATTGATATATATTCAGCCCGGAGGGCTGCCCACTAATAAATTAATACCTCTCATAATGCAGGCTTTCAAAGTAGTGCAGAGTCGGTGAGGGCTCTGATTCAGTTGTCACGAGATACTGGCAACATGCATTTGCTTGAATGTTTGTACTGAACACAGGATCGTACTTAGTAGAGTAGCTACCTTAGGGCTTATTCTCCTTACCGGCTTTAATACTGCCGTGGGATCCCTCTTTTCAAAGTACGTGAGCGCTGCGTGAAGACTTCGCCCGCCCTCGGTGTCGATACATTGTCGCGTGGCTTTGATGATATTTCTACAATGCATTGTAATTTGGAGAAGCCTTTAACATGAAAAGCCAGTATAAGAGTAAATACTTGAAACTCTTGAAACTATTGATATAGCTCTGGATATAGTGTGTCGAGTATATATCCATGGGCCGCTTTATCATATTGTGAATATATTTTGACCCGTCAGACAGGTATTTCGCAGGAGCCAGATCAGGAGCCTAGATGCGAGATACTCGTCGATTTTCAGTATGCGCCGTAATCCGATCAGATTCTGTTGATTTGTAGTTCCCGGCTTTGGCAAGCCTATATGGGAGCATATAGATATCTATATATAGATTTATATATCTATATTATAGATATATAAATCTTATATATAGATATCTATATATATATTTATATATCTATATAAATCTATATAGATATATAGATATCAAATAGTATATAAGGCTGGAAACCTCAAACCTCCTGAACCCATTAAGTGGTGTTTAAACAAGAAACCTTGAGCAAATCATGTAATTCAATGATATCAACCATCACCCAAATTAGCTCACTTGAGTAAATCATAATCATCTCCAATGCCTTATAACACACCTCCTATGTGACTCCAAAACTCAAAACTGCTTGACCACCAATAACTCACGGGATAGGTTGGATGCATGCCTGTTACCCACCTACTTCAGAATGGGGCGCAGGTCTCCACCCGGGAGCTCCTACCAAATACAACACACTCCTGTATATCCTGTCCCAAACAATCCAATATATGCAATATATATCCAATATATGAGTAATACGCCACGGCCTAAGTAAACAATACTTCCAATATGCATACCACTACGATCCAACTGTTATATCCTATAGTTACAAAGAGTTGGCAATATTTAGTTTTTGAACAATACATACATTAAAATTAGAGAAATTTAATACATGTATACATCAAAGCCACCACCCGGCTTTCTTCTAATACGACCTCAAGGACGAACTCCTCTCAGCGGCGTCCCTTGCTCCGTAAAAAGGGGATCCCACGACGGCGAGCAAGGCTCAAGAGGAGAATCAGCCCCTAAGGGCTACTCACCACCTAAGTGCAATGCAATGTTCCAATTTAAACACACATTCAAGCAAATGCATGATCCTACTTGAATGTCTACATGACCAACTTAGATCCCGAGTCCTCACCGACTCTCTCTCACACTCGCCTAAGCCTCGTATGAGAATATTCGTTTTATTAGTGGGCAACCCTCAAGTGAATATATATCAATTGGGCGCTCAGACGATTGATATATTATTTGTTCAATGGACTACCCTCAGTGAATAAATATCCATTTGGTAAGCTCAGGCGGTTGATATATTATTTAGTTTGTGGACTACCCTCAGGTGAATAAATATCAAGCCCGGGCCGCTCAGGCCAGGTTTGATATATATTATTTAGTTTTGGACCACCCTCCCGGAGTAATTAACATTTTTTAGACTACCCTCCAGGAACCGTTTTTTCTGTAGACTCATCTCATGCACTGACCCTATGTCCCCAGGATGTTTCAGTGCACTATGGAATGCATGCTTATGCGATTCCATCACAGTCTAATCACATGCAAACACTATCAACATGAATATATTCGCATAATATCAAATCACACAATCATGTCATGTAATTAATCAATTCCAAGCATCAAAAGAACAAGCTCGCTTGTGGGCTAATGATCAAACACGGCGATTTAATTAAATCTGAAGCGAACACATATTTTTCACAAAAATATATTTTACGAACCTTTACATTTCGGGGGAATAGGGGAAACCCTAGGTTACTATTCCGAAAAATCTAAACTAGCAGTTCACCTTGTGAACCCATAATCACCGACCATTCCGTGATGCATACGAAACAACCCATTCAATACACAATCAACACAACTACACCCAAGCTTGACCCATTTACCCACGGTTCTGAGCACTTTATAACAACTCTTCCAACAATTGGGTCCCATGTTTGGACGATCCACTTGACACATGTGACCTCATTGGCGAAACATTTAGTAAAACATTTAAAATGGGAATAAAACCAGTAGGGAAAAATCCTACCTCAGGAGTTTGAAGAAACTCCGAATCCGAGTCCACGCGGCCTTTGCCCGCGTAGAACCTTTTCCTTTCTTGCTCAGAAGTCCATAGCGGTCGGATGCGGGATCTAGAAAGAAACACCCTCTCTCTCTAAAACCCTCTCTAAACAAACCCTGCATCCCTGAAAATCAAGCCTCTCACGTTTTTGCTTTGGCTTAAGAGTAGGAGAAGAACCTTATTGCTCTACTTTTGTCTTTTGTGACCAAAAATCAAATTCTATAATACCCATTATGTCCCTCTTTCTCAGATTTGATATTCGGCACTACACCAGCCGTCCATTTCATCATTTCCATATATACCACTTATAATTTTTTGGTACATACTATATGTGCCTTTCGCTTCGCGTCGAAAATCGATTTACGGCGCGGCGATGCCTCGCAGCGATGCCGACTCAGGCGTCACCGGCGGAAAATTTATGAAATTTTACGTGCCAACTAGATTTCAGGCGATTCGGCGGTGAAATCGTTCATCATCCGAGATCTAGAGAGAATTAATTACGGTTACCGCGAAATTACAATTTTATGTCAAAAATTACGATTTGCATATTCGGTGCGATTTCTCGGGTCCCATTCTCCTCGCAAAAGATTTCGTCCGGAAATTGAAGCGATCTTTATCGAAACACGCTGCATATGCAACATGCATTCTACCATGCATGTAAACTAGTCATTTAAATCTTAAGCGGCCGACCACGTACCTTATCCTAAAAGAAGGGATAGGTAGCCATGTCGTCTCGCGGCTCCCATTCCGACTCCTCCACGCTCCTGATACCGCCGTAGCACTCTCGCTGCCTCGCGGTCTTGCGTCGCTAAGAACGATCTGGCTATCCAAAATACTGCCCCGGTCCCTCCTCAAGGTCCCGTCGATGTCAACCTCAAATCTCTCCCAATCCACCGCATGAGTTTGGATGGGTATATCTCCCGGAGCATGGAGGCGTGAAACACCTCGTGGACACGACATCTTTGGCGTGCTGCGGTATAGCGATTTTATCCTCTCAAGTATCTCGAAGGCCCAATGAACCTCGCGATAACTTCCCGTTAACTAGAACGACCACTCCCTTCTGCCAGGAATCACCTTGAGAAGCGTGATCACTAACCTCCCGAACTCCTAAGTCGACGTCTCACATTAGCATAGCTCTTACGCCGGCTCGGCGTGAGAAAACTATCGTGTCAAACTCACCTTCTCTCATGGGTACTCTCTAATCAGATCGGGACCGAGTGATGGAGCTCTCTTCCCACCTCGGTCAATCATATGATAATCTACATGGCCTCCCACACAATGCCTCATATGGTGCCATTCGTACTCTTGTCCTTCATTGTTGTAGTCGAGATTCTACTAAGGTAGTGTCCTCTACCCTCAGTCCAAGGACACATATTCGCCAACATGCCCTCTAACACCCATATGGCAATCCATACACCACGTAATCTGCAGCCCTTAGCACGGTGTGTAACGCTAACCTCTCAGTCGCGATCGCGGCGCGATCAATGGGTATCCAACCGATCCACATGCCATCACGGACATCCATTTCTGAGGCCCTTGCCGACTCTGACCACCCGATACATTTCACAGGTATCCAAACCTCGAGTCACCCCCGACTCCTATCTTTCGACTCTCGGAGTCTGGTGTGGCTGACCAGTATGTGTGTTTTCATCTCGAGTCACTCAGGCTCACAATAAACCGACTCTAAGTCTGCGTGTTATAACTTTGGCCAAGCGTGTTTTCATCTAAATTACGCTCTTACGACTACTTCCAGGCCTCTTGTTTTCACGACTCAACCATGAGTCTTCATTGGGCGTAGTCCTAAGAGACAAACTCAGCCCACGCACTCTGAGTGGCTGAATGGCGGAAATCTTGTGCACCCACGCTGGGCTCGGCGTGATGTTCACAGTGCACATGAGCGCGTAGTACTATCTTTGGCCAGCCAATCCCGGTTCCACCATAGGCGGAATCGCGGGATCTCACCATCATTATCCCGGAGCCTATCGGGGTCAGCTCTCGCCCTACGTCGGGAAGGCATGCATGCGGCTATAAAGGCCTTGCGCTTGCCTCTAAGCTGATCGATGCGGTATCAGTATGACAACGACTAGGGTCTCAATTACGACAACTCGATGGTGTCAACTCATCCATGTCAAGCACGACAATCAACAACCAATAGGTCACACCACCTAGGTCCTGCTGCTTATTAGCGTATGCTGATACGTCACGACGTTCCCACACTGCGGCGCCTGGCTATGTGTTGTTGGAAGTGCTTGTATAGCACCACAGGCGAAACTAGTTCCTTTGACCGTGCAGGGTGTGGAGGAATGAGCGTATACTCTCTGTCCCTCTGACTGGCCCGGGATTTGGATTGTCAGTGGCAGGATCCTTATCTCTGGGAAATCCGTCGCTGTCTTTGAATGCGGCCTAGTCACAGCCCAGTGTGGCTTGAAGTCTTCGACCTCTTACGAGACTAGGAGGCTGATCCTCCCTCTAGCTACCAACACCAGCCTCCCAGAAATTATTTCCAAGTATCCTCGATTTCTCATGGTCGGGGCCAGTCCCGACCATGGAATACCGTCCACGTAGAGCGAAGTCATTCAGATCCTGGCTCCCGAATGGACAACTTCAGCCCATTCTCGTGTCTCTCGTAATTCCCAGCCAATCCCAAGAAACTACGTATCTCGAAGATTGACATTCAGTCTCTCCGACTCATGTTGCCCTCAACCTTCTCTAGATCGATACGCGCTCCACGAAGTGGCGACACCCACGTATCCCAAATCACCTCGATTAAGCCAAATCCTCGCACTTCTTGAACTTGGCGTCTATTGATGAATACTCTGCGATGTAAATAACACAATCCCTCAGTGACTCTGCTCCCACACTCATTTGGGAGTAGATCAAAATATCATCACGAAGAATACGACAAGCGATCCCTGAATAGGGTTGGAATGTCCTATTGCATGAGATATCCATGAATCTTTACGCTAATTAAATCAATCAGAAGGGCATCCGCAAGTAAACTCAAAGTACCCTGCACTTGGCGTCCTAATCACGTCTTAGGGATGCTCGTCTCCCCAGCCTTGGTGATGGTAACCGGTCACGAAGATTATCTTAGCGTGACTGACTCCTCTCAGCCCCAGTCAAATAAATCATCAATCCCTATGTTAATGGTACCGATTACGGATCATAACCACATTCAGCTTTGCCTATAGTCAATGCACGATCGAAGGGTCTTGCACCACTTCTTTTACCCAAATAAAGCCTGAACACCCGGCCAGTGATGCTCAGTCCTAATAAACACTGTCATAGATCCTGGCCAAATTTGGACTCACGAGGTTCCTACAACTCAAATGAATTTACCATCCTATCTGCGGAATCATAGAGATGGTTCAAAATTACCAGGGGGTGTAACTCGATGCAGAAGTCCTCCTATGTGGGAGCGTCGGTGGCTAAATGGAAAAACATTGGCGTACTCGCAAACCACTCGAGGTAGATGCAAGTGCGGTCTACGCCTGGTCACTCTAGGAGCCAAGGCTCGCGAGCTGACCAGCCAGCGTCCTAGCACTTGGACTCATATGCATGCGGGGCGAAATATCGTGCTTGCCCCTGCGGATTACCATGCAGTGCGGAGTCTGCGCCGGCGCGGTGGCCTCTGCGCTCCACGATCGATGCTGATCCTGTAAGCTGCTCGACCAATCCACTGCCGGGATGACCTCGAACTCGACATGTCCACTTTAATCCTCGGATCCTTTATGAGTAAGGAGTCTCCGAGATCTCTAACTCCGCCAACCTCGACCTATCCATTCTTATTCGCCACTAATCACGAGGAGAACTCACGTCTGCTTGACTCCTCTAAGGTCTCTAAGAGGTCCTTGCCCATTCCATCATATTTGGGCCTCTATTCTCTACAGCTAGAGCGCAACTAGTCTAATCCACAGTGTGCATGGAGGTAATCTGCATAGCCTCCCAACACTTTCTCGATGCATGAACGATGGTGCCACCGCGGGATCTCTTACAGTGAATGTCGGATGATGCGTCTTAAACCTCTAGGGTTTAATAGGATCTTCTGTCTGCTATACCAGCATTGCTATGGCATTCCATTTGTAATACTCTGGCCTCGGCAAAAGTGGCTGATCAAACAGATGTGCACTGACCCGGTACGTGGGCGTCCTCCGTCCTCGTCCTCTACTAGCCATTTACACCATTAATAACAGCGAAGTCATTTAATTTCACTTCAGTCCTAACTTCGTAATGCGGATGTTGATTACTAATAGACTTGCGACAACCATATTGGCCGTTCATTTCTAAGCCTTAAGCTCCAACCGCTCAGTTCATTTATTTGATAAAATTCCAAGTTTTCTTGTTCATTTCATTATCCAAATCCTAAAGGTCATAGTTCATAACCTTAGCATTCACCATTTTCTTATACATTATACCATGCATATAATTTCCTACGCATAGCAATCAGCAATCACAATTTCCAATGGTAGTTATCTGTCTGATACTCTCTAGGCATAAACTTACGGCCAGAGACACTATTTATACATAAACCAGTGTATACATTGTCCCTTGCATTTACAAATATTACAAGGCAATTAGTCTCCCCCATTTAAAACATTTTTATCAACGAAAATTTTATATTTTGAAAATTTTATTTTACAAAATTTTGTCATATTTTATTTGATGTTATTTTTTAAAAATTTTTTTTTTTTTCGATTTATTATTCACGGTTTATTAGGTCAACGTTCTTGTTCCACGGGATTCTATTCACGGTTTCTTGTTCATGGATTACTCATTCACAGTTCTTGTTCACGATTCTTTTGTTTAGTCCGCAAATCTAAAGAATTGTATTGTAACACACTTCAATGACCCCTTGTTGTCTTCTGATACAATTTGCTCCCTGTATCTTGCAATACAATTTCCTTTCTATCCCTTCAAGTCACAATACAATTCTAGCCACTGCACTCTCTTGCAATACACTTTGTTGTGTTGCAATACAATCCTAGCCACTGCACTCTCCTGCAATACACTTTGAACCTAGCAACCTAAGGTTGCAATACAATTCCGACACATATGCAATTTTCCTCCATATCTTCTGTCTGATCTAACACCTCTATGATACATATTTACAACCAACTACACATCCTTGCAATACAATGCTTTAACTTATTGCAATACAATTCAATCCTGAAACCTTCCTACACTTGTCTAAAAATGGTATTGCAATACAATTTTTTTTTCTACAATTTTCCGGCCTCTGCCTTTGTCTGATTGCAGGCTTCAATATCTGAGTGTAATGTGTTTGGCGGTAGCCAACGGTTTATTACTGCTTGATTTTTTTTTATAATATATATTTATATATTTTCCATTATTCAAACAAATTTGGAAAAAATCACTAAAATCACTAAAATCATTTTCCATTTTCTTTAACACTCAGGCTTAATCTAAAAATTTATTTTTCATTTTCTTAGTTTACACCATACAAAACCTTAGAAAGTGTTCTCACCTCTGTCAAATAATTGCCAAATTTATTTTTCTTTACTTCAAGAGCTTTCTTTTCATTTCAACAACCCAAATAAATTTAGTAAAGATATTTTAATTTAATTTTCTTTAGTTTTACACTTGTAAAACTATGTAAAATTATATTTCTTCACCTCTAAACCAAATAAATTTATAAAATTTATTTTCTTTTCGACTTCATACTAAAATTTCTCCACCTTTCATTCACCCAATAATTTATGAAATTTATTTCTTTTACTTTCCTTTGTTCAAGTTTACCAGCATGTAAACTTCAAAATATCACTTTTACCTTAAAATTTTTATTAACTTCTATTTTGATAAATCCGATAAACTAAATAAATTGATTTCAATTTATTTCATTCCCGATTTTATTACTGCCGTAAAACTCTAAACAAAATTTTTCCAATACACCTATGTGTTAATCCTTCAAACACACAAATATTCCACAACACACATAAAACATGGCACCCACCATCGCTGGCAGATTCACCATTCATCAACATTCACATGTTCACATCAATTATCAAATCCCACCGCAGAAACACATCAACACACGTGCATGTAGTGTCCTAGTTTTGTCGTGATTTCCTAAATAATCCATACCTAAACTCCAACATCGAACCACACCTAGTGGTGATACTCTTCCTCAACCATGGCACAAGCCCCAAATCCTCAATCTATAGGTTTCTATATACCTATACTCCACGTCAAACCACCTGGCGATGGATACCCAACTAGAGCTCCTAGGTATTCGTATGCCTAAGCTGCGATGCCAAGCTGTGACGCCCTGGCTCCGGGGTCCGTTGACTACCGTCGACCAGCGGGAATCGAGTGGATGTCGGGTTGGAGCTCGCCCGGAAGGGTGGGCGAGTCTCTTTTTATGCAGCTACCCAAATACAATACCTGTATATCCTGTCCCAAACAATCCAATATATGCAATATATATGTGCTCCAATATATAAGTAATACAAACCATAGGCACTATAAACAATACTTTCAAATATATGCATACCCTACGTCCAACTATATATCCATGGTACAAAGTTTACAATATTTACTCTTAAACAATACATACACATTAAAATTAGATTCTAATACATGTACACATCAAAGCCACAACTGCAAACTTCTTCTATGCGACCTCAGACGACAAGTCTCACTAAGCCGCTCAGTGTAAAAGGGGGGATCCCAGGCGGAGACAAGCTAAGGCTCGATAGGAGAATCGCCACTAAATTAATTTACTCACCACCTAGTGATACAATGTTCCAATTTAAACACACATTCAAACGTGCATGATCCTACTTGAATGTCTACATGACCAACTTAGATCTGGTCCTCGCAGGCTCTCTCTCACGCTCGCCTAGCCTGGTAGCGAGAATGTCCGTTTTATTGGTCGCGCGCGGCCTCATTGAATGCTTATATGATGCGGTATCAGGCGATTGATATCTATTATTTGTTGTGGACTACCCTCCGATGAATAAATATCAAGCGGGCGCTCAGGCGGTTGATATATTGTTGGATTTAATGAGGCTACCCTCGGAATGAATAATATCAGCCGGGCGCTCGGAAGCCGGGCAGTATATATTATTAGTTTAGACTACCCTCTAGATATTAACATTTTAGACCTACCCTCGAAGCCCGGGTTTTACGTGAGGCTCTCATCTCATGCACTAATTCTATGGTCCTGGATGTTCGGTGCATATGGAATGCATGTATGCGGTTCCATACAGGTCTAATCACATGCAAACATATCAACATGGATATATTATAGCTGCCAATCCACAATCATATCATGCTAAATTAATCAATTTAAGCATCAAAATTAGTTTGCCAGGCTAATGATCCAAACACGGCGATTTAATTTAAATCACCCGAGCCCGAGCCATATTTTCACAAAAATATATTTTAAGAACAACTTTGTTTTAGGAATAGGAAACCCTAGTTTGCTATTCGAAAAATCTAATCAGCCGGTTCTGCCATGAATATAAATCCACCGGCCATTCGACTGATGCATACGAAACAACCATTCAATACACAATCAACACAACCCTACACCCAAACAGCCACTTACCACGATTCACGAGTACCGTACATGTGAAAAATATTTCAAATAATTAAATTCCCATGTTTTGGGAATAGATCCAGCATGACAAGCCTCGTTCGTAGAAACATTATTAAAACATTTAAAATGAGAATAAACCCCAGCAGGGAGAAAATCCTACCTCCAAGGAGTTTGAAAACAAGATCACAGTCTGTGGCTTTGCCTTGCATGAACTTTTCTTACCTTTACCACCTAACATACCTTTCTTGCTCAGAGAAGGCTCCTTCTGTGGTCGGATGCTTGAGAGTCATAGAGAAAGCACCTGCTCTCTCTAAAACCCCTCTCTAAACCGACCTCTTTGCATCTGAAATAAAGCCTCTCCAGTTTTGCTTTGGCTTAAAGGTAGGAGAAGAACTACTTGTTGCTCTTTTGTCTTTTTGTATTCTAAAATCAAATTACATAATACCCATTATGTCCCTCTTTCTCAGTTTGATATTCGACTACCTCGGTAGATCCGTTTTCATCGTTTCTATACTCATACCACTTGTAATTTTTATGGTACATACTATATGTGCCTTTCATCGCATGGCAATCGATTTCTGGCACCGGCGCTGATGCCTCGAAAAGCGTGCCCGACTCATTTTGTCTCGGAAGAGTATGAAATTTTCACATTTGCAACTAGATTTCACGAGGCAGTTCAAACGAGTAAATAAGATTCATCATCAAGAGATGAAGGAAATTAATTACGGATTTTTAACCGAAATTACAATTTTGTAATCAAAATTACGATTTTGCCCTTATTCCAGAAATTGGAATTTCTCGGGTCTTACAATTTAATTCCATGTAATTGTGTCATTGTACTAACACATTAATTTAATGTATTAACCTAACTAATTCCACCTGGCATAAGCCATTCATTTATACAATTTGGACTTACCACAACACTTGGACAATTCTTATCCATTTCCACACAAACGGGAGTATTTTGATTCCAAAATAAACCAGTAGGCTATGTGGGCAGCCACACTTCCCTTCACAGTTCCTCTTGATGGAACCCGTTTCCTTCCGTTTCCGATTCTCCTAATCACAAAGCCAGATTATTCTCGTTCTTTGCAGCCAACCACAATGATTTCTGGGCATTCCGCGAGACGAGACCAAAATCTCGAAATTTCCCTGGTCGGTCCCATGTTTGGGGCGAATCCTCTGACATTCGGCCTTTTTCCATACAAACCACATGCATTTTAATGAAAAATTTCCAGAATTAAAGACCACTAATAGCCCACTTATTTACGGACGATCCGGCCTCTCAAAAATCCCAAAAAAAATTCTAGCACCAACAGTCCAAGTTTTGGGGCCAGATCAAGCGGCCCCTCACGGCCTCAAACCAGCAGAAACATCGAAAAACCCTTAAAATGGGAATAAAGCATGGTAGGAGAAAATCCTACCTCTTGGGTGTCACGCTGTAGGCTTTGGGGTCCGCGCGTAGCACGCTCATGTGACGTTTCCCTTCTTGCTCAGAAGTCAGCCAACGATTAGTCGCTAGGGATCTTAGAGAAAGCACTCTCTCTCTTAAAAGCTCTAAAAACCAGTTCTTGGATACTCCCCCGAATAGAGCTCCCACGTTTTGTCTTTGATTTGAAAGGGAGATGGAAACCCCATTCATTTTCTTGCTCATCTAGTGACTTAAATTAATTCGCTTTAATACCATTATGTCCCTCCTTTCCAGTTGATTTTCGGCACTACCTCGCGATCCATTTTCATCATTTATCTACTCATACCACTTATAATTTGTAGGTACATACTATATGTGCCTTTCGTCGCATCGAAAAATCGTTCTGACACTGACAGCGATGCCTCGAAAAACATCTGCAGGCGCTAGTAGCCTGACAATTATGAGGGAATTTTACGTGCTAACTAGTTGTGAGTGAGATCAACGATACGATCCGTTTGATCATCAGGTCTAGAAAATTAAAATTACGGACTTTTAGCGTATTAAAATTTTATAATCAAAATTACGATTTTGCCCTTATCCCAGAAACTGGAATTTCTCGGGTCTTACATTGATACATAAAAATTGGGGAAATGCCTAAACAAAACATAAAAGAACTATACAAAATAGGAACTTTTGAATTTAAAAAAGAATTATAGGATGAAATGCTACCGAAAATACACATCATGGTTTTGAGACGAAACTATTGAACTTTTAGATCTTAGGATCTAGAACAAATTCAAAAAGAATTCAGGGAACCTTCATATAGGAGCTATCGGTGCGGCTTGAGCCCTTAACGGATTAGGGTTAAACAAACCTATATGTATATATGCAAGTGATCACTAGACATAACAAATTCGAGATTCCCTTTTTAGGGTTAATGGAAACAAATACATCATTTGGGCCGGGTGTATTTACTTTGTGTCAAACTTAAGTGATTTGTATGAATGATAAACATTATGGCACTGACTCTAAACATTCAAACTCAAAACTATGATATGGATCGAGATCCGAGGAACATATAAGCCTCTGGAGTATACTATAAAGTAACAAACCGATAGTCAACCCCAATTGCCTTTGTCTCACCAAAAAGATCAAACATTAATTTAGCGAGCAAATGAAAAAAACTAAAACAGTCATAATTCCAAACCTGTCCATGGGAATGTTTAACCTGATCCTGCAGATGGAGTTTCCAAACAGCTCTTGGCTCAAGACCAATTGAACTAACCAAAACTGTATCCACCAATAGAAGATGGACAGGAAATGTTCAAATTAATTTTGAGGCCAAAGAAAAGAAAATCTAACAAGATCATATCTGAGGTCTTAATTCTTTATTTAGAAGTTAGAACTCCTTCTAGAAGATCAAATGTTGATCAAACTTAAATCTAGAAAAGAAACGATTATTCATCACCATTCAGATTTAAAATATACAGAATTTGAACCAAACATTCAAATTCTCCGAGATGGAATACCAACATTTTCTATCAAATGATGTCACCAAATAGTAAAGGCCTTCAGCTACGGCATTAATGTGAAAATTTCATTTGAAGCAGACAAAGAATATTTAGAAAAGAAATAAAATCGAAAGATTTATAAAGAAAAAAAGCAAATGGTTTCCTCAAAATTATCTCGAGAAACAAAGAAATTTGAGAACAATAATTTATCAAACTATGGAAACAATGAAATAGGCTGTTCAATGTTCACATATTTTGATATTTATCTTTGCAACTCAATCAAACAAATATCCTTTTCACAAATAAACATGTTCGAAGGAATGAAGTCTATCTTATACGAAAGAGATGGTATCAACTCATCCTTTGGAAGAAATAAAAATAAAAGCTCAAGGTGTTGAAATAATAGCCTCTACCTTTCAAATAGATTGTCTGAGAAGATGAAAACAGGATGACAAAATTAAAAAGATATAAAAGGTATTCAACAACCACACGATAATTTTACAAATCAAATCTTAGGAACACTTTCTACTCAATTCAATAGAATAGAAAGTAAATACTTCAAAAAATTACAAACTTTGAAAAGGAAAGAAAAAACAGAAAAACAGAAAGTCTTATATTCGAACTTGATAAAACCCACCAAATTAGGAGGTAACAAAAATAATGGCCAAATTAATAAGACTTCTAACTCAAAAATTAGCGGTATAGAAATAAAGATCCCTCTTTGTTGAAAAGTCAAAGCTAAATTTCTTAAGGCTGGAGCGAGAAACAAGTTCAATTATACGAAAAACTTATTGAAAATTTACAAACTTAAGCGAATATGATGGAAATGGAAATATAATGTAGTTTGGCTGAATGTCGCGAATTTTCAAATATGATGAATGAAATATTTAATGAACCTGAATTTTTCCTATTGTATACATTGATGATGTTCTCATATTTTCAAATTCCCTTGAAAACATTTCAAACATTAAAAATTTTTCAAAAATTGCAGAGATAATGGTTTGGTAATCTAACAAAAACAAATTGTTACAAACAAATATTAGGTTTTAGGTTTGATATTATCAAAGGTCAAATAAAGCCCTGAAGCGATAGATTTTGCAAACAAATTTCACGATGAAATCAAAGATAAAACACGATTTACAAAGGTTTTTAGGTAGCCTTAAGGTATGGCGAGTTCTACCCAAACCTTAAGTTTTAATTAAGCCTTTATTTCGAGTTAAAGAAAAGTCCTTTACAGCAGTGCAGGAACATACCCGGGTAGTCAAACAAGTAAAAATTCGAGGTTAAGGAACTTCTTGCTTAGGTATCTTCACCACGAAGCCTTTCTATCATAGAGACAGATGCACTCAAACATAGGATATGGTGGAATCTTAAGCAAGATTTTCAAAATAAAATTTCAATTGTTGTTCCTCACGGTGTTTGAGTGGTCTGTGAATTATTCAGCGGTTAAAAAGAAATTTTTAGCCATTGTTTATGCATTCAAAATTTCAAAGTGATGTTTTTAACAAGAAATTTCTTTAAGAGTTGATTGCAAAAGCTGAAAAGAGATTTTGTTAAAAAGATGTTCAAAATCTAGTTTTTAAACAGATTTTTGCCAGATGGCAAGCCATTTTATCTGTCTTTGATTTTGAAATTGAATTTATCAAAGGATTCTGGAAGCGATCGATTTCTTTCACGGGAATTTTTACAGGAAAATGATGCAAAGCCGATCCTATCAAACCCACTTCAAAGGCCTCTTATGCAATGAAAAGGCCTCAAACTTCAAATTTCCTCGAAACTCCAAATCTGTGAAACCCCGAGAAAATCCAATTTTCTCAAAAATGGGTAAAATAGAAATTTCGGTTAAAAATCCGGAATTTTTCTAGATCTCGATGACCTAAATCGACTTTTCCATGAAATCGCCCCATGAAATTTATTACCACGCCTAATTTCTGGGCTTCGATTCCGAGGTGGCCTGATTTCACGCTTTTCGAGGCGCAGGCCTGATGACACATGGCAGAGGCAGGGGATGCCATTTGGCACCACAAGTATGTGACACTTGGCATCAAAAGTAGTGGCTCACAATTACATGTGGAATCACTCTATGGCTCACATGAAGCCATGTGGTGGGTGATGTCATAAAAGAGGGATTTATGAAGAAAAGAGTGCCTGTAGGAAAGAAGGCCACACAATTGGTTTGAGGAAGGAGAGGAGGAAATTTCTCATGTTTGTCTCATACGTATAATGATTCAAAAGGAGGAGAAAGTGTAAGGAGAAAGAGAAATGGAGAGAACAGAGAAATGAAAGGAAAATGAGAAGAGGTGGGAGAAAAAGAAAAGCAAAAGTAGAGCAAAAAGGAAAAGAATTCGCGGAGGAAGATACAAGGCCAAACATGGAGAAAATCCTAGAGAGAACGCCTTCCTTCTCTCTAGATTTGTAGGCGATCCGACCGGCTGATTCTTCGAGACAAGAGGGAAGGTTCTACAAGGAGAGGACAACGCGATTCGGTTTTCGGGAGTTTTCAACTTCCAAGAGGTAGGATATTTTCCTACTTGATTATTTATCAAAGGCTTTATAATGGTAGGGGTTGCTTATGGAGGCCATGAGAGGCCATGTATATTAGTTCCAAGCTTGAATTACGGCATGGATTCATGACCGGTTGTACGGACTGCGATAAGTTAGGTTTTAATTGTAAACTGAAAGTTTCTAGGTATCATGGTTGTTTGATGATGAGAAGGATTGGAACCAAAATGGTTCATGTTTGCTTGGTGGGCCGTGGAGGTACTGCTGGAGTGGTCCCAAGTTTGTGACCTAATTGTGTGTTATTGCTTGCTTGAATAACATGCTAAGTGTGGAAATATAATGTTGATGCATGCTATTTGATGTATTGATATGGTTTGCATGGAGGTAGATTATATGTATAAATTATAATGTTCCATGGTTTGTAAATGTTTCATGTAGTGCTCATTCATGCATGTAACATGAGGTAAATGCATTGGCATCATGCATTTCACATGCACGGTCACATCGCGTCAGGTCGGGTGTGGGTGCAGGGTAAGGTTTATTCATCAGTGTTGGTGAGTGGGTCGTGAGCTCAGGAAAAATGGGACAAAGTCCAAGGTAGAGATTCACGAGTGTGTAAATGATCAAAATGATAAATTACATGTTTTGGGCGGAGCAAGTTGGGGTAGATCCCCTGTAGGTGAAAGTCCCAGGATGTGTTATCTCACTAGACATGAATTACCACGATGCAAGTTCGCGGAAAATGTTGAAAAGGCGTGTGGCGTCCTACTGTAAACCCCGAAACTGCGTCTACAAAATAAAGGAAAAGAATCAAAATCAGTTTTTGATAAATAAATTACAGAGGGTGTCCAATAGTTTAATATGGTGTGTGACAAGTTTTAGTCACGCCATTCCGCGTGAGGGTTTTACTGGACTTTCGGGTCATAAGTAGCGAGGGGTTGTAATCATGCATGTTGTAGACATTTCATATAGAGAATAATTGTATGGAATGTGATTGATTGTTTATATATGCCATTGCATATGCATTTTAGGTGGGGAGTAACCCTCAGAGGGAGAATTCTACTGGCTGCCACTCCTGTCAGTGACCCCCTTCAGGTACAGACTATCCAGAGCATTCCGCACTAAAGAGAGGTAGTTTTTTTGAGAAGAAAGCCGAAATGTGGCTTTAAGTAAATATTTTGTAAATATATATAAAGCTTTTTGTAGAACAAGCATGGAACCTATGAGAAAATAGTTGAGACATTTTGTTTTTTATGCGCACAAGATGATTCATGGTTATATTTTGGCTTCAGGGGTGTTTTTAACAGTTGAGTATATAGAATTCCGCAGTAGCCGACGGTAGTCAATGGACCCCGAAAACGGGCGTCACAAAAATCAAGCTTCAAGTCTTAGGAAATCCTCAACCCTTTCATTCCAAACTCCAAAATTTGCTTACCAAACAAAAAGAGCAAAAAATGTTAATATTAAATTTTAGAACCCTCGATCATATATCGCTGTGAGATTGAGATCAAAAGATTTTTCAAAATGAAAAGTATTTCAGTTCCAATGAAATACTCAAAAACCCGTAGTTCATTATCTTATCCTCGTAGATACTAGCCTGGGCATAAATTTCTCATATCATGAACCCTGAGGGTAATGCTTATCAAAAATGCAAAATTTTAAAGGTCTTAAATGAAAAGATTTGGGTTCAAAGATTTTTACCATAAAAGATTTTCCGAGCATTTCAACCCTCAAATCTTTTGATTTTTATGACTACAAAAATGCTTGGTACCATATGTTTCAGATCGGGGCCAAAAACTCCATTCCCGGTTTTTAACTGAATGAAAGTACAAAAAATCTTTCCAAATTGGTTTCAGATTGGTGGCTTCTTAGCTGGAGCTAATCCAAATATTTTTCCGTCTCCGGAATAACTAAAAGTTTGATTATTTTAGCAATTGTGAAAAGCTTTTTCCTAATGGGAAATTATTCACTCTTTACTTTTGTTTCAATTGAGAATCCTCGATTCTTTGTCGGATATACATATCTATATATATAGATGTATATAGATATATCTATATAGATATATAATCGTGACGCCCCAAAACCTCGGGTCCGTTGACTACTCCGTCACCATGGAATACAAGTGGAGGTCGGTTACCCGACGCCACTTTAGAAAATCGTAGTCTCCTTTGTACCTGGAGCTCACCCAAATACAACCCGTATAAACCTGTCTCCAATCAACAATATATGCACATATATATATCCAATACGGCCACTGGGCTCCATCAACCGTGCTCAACACATATATCCAAACTATATCCAATAGCTTCAAGTAGCTTAATATTTTTACTTTTAAACAATACATATATTAAGATTAGAGAAATTTAATACATGTACATATCGCCAAGCCAAAGCCACAATCCGGCTTTTCTTCTGAGTCCAGGCCCTCAGATGAGTCTTCCCTCAGACGCCCCCTGCACTGCAGTGGGGATCCCACGACGGTGAGCTAAAGCTCAAGAGAGGAGAACGCCCCAAGTGGGCTACTCACCACCTAAGTGCAAGGTAATGTCTAAATTAAACATACATTCAAGCAAATGCATGATCCTTACTTGATTTGTCTACATGACCAACTCAAATCTCGAGTCCTTCATCGATTCTCCTCACACTCGCCTGGGCCTCGTGATGAGAATATTATTTTAGCCAGTGGACAACCTTTCTCCGATGCATATATATCAATCAGCCGCCCGACGATTGATATATAAATTGTTTGTGGACTACCCTCCTGATGAATAAATATCAACTGGCCGCTCCGACGGCTGATATATTATTTAGTTTGCGGGACTACCTCCGGCTGAATAAATATCAACTCGGGCCGCCCGACGGTCGATATATTATTTAGCTCGACTACCCCTCCGATAATTTATATTTTAAACTACCCTCCGAACCATTGTCCTCTGGGACTTACCTCACGACTCACTCCCTATAATCCTAGGGTGATCCAGTGCATATGGAATGCATGTATGCCAGTTCCAATACAGTCTAATCACATGCAAATATATAAACATGAATATACTCGCATAATTAAAATCACACAATCATGTTATGCAATTATACATTTCATCCCACCAAATATCACTGGGGCTAATGATCAAAATAAGATGAATTTAATTTAAATTACCGACCAACCGCATATTTTCACAAAAATACATTTTAGAACATAAGCCGGAATAGTGAAACCCCGGTTACTATTCCCGAAAATCATTAGAATCAACGGCTCACTTAGTGAACCCAGAATCCACGGCCATTCCCTACCTAAAGCAAACCAAGCAAGATTTAATACCAAATCTCCACACAAACAGCACCCAACTCTCGATAGTCACGAGGTGAGAAAAATCACCAAGAATTCCAACACTGTCCCATGTTTCGGGGACCGATCAACAACCCATTCCGACATTTATTCACAGCACATGATTTAGCCAAATTTCCAAAATTAAATAAATAGTCCACAAATTTTCTTGACAGTCACGGCCTCAAAAATCCCAAAAATCTCTAACAACTCGGTCCCAAGTTCGGGATCGATCAACGCCCTCGCCACTCTCAAACTCATCTGAAATACTTAAAACCCAAAGAATAAAACGCGTTAGGAAAATCCTACCTCTTGGAGTTGTCAAAACTCAAACTGGGGTCCACGCGTAGCTCGCCTCCGCGTAGAACGTTCCTTTTAAGGTCCTGGTCGCTTTCAACGTCCATCACAGATAACCTGTAGAGAAGCCCCCTCTAAAAAGCTCAAGAATTTGGCTACTGAAACTTCATTTTTTGTTCCTCACGTTTTTAGTCTGCCAAATGTAGGAGATGAAGACTATTTACTAATTTGTCTTGGCCACTTAACATTCCAAAAATGACTTCTATGTCCCTTTTTCTCGATTTGATTTTCTACATCTATCTCGGCCGTCCATTTTCACCATTTCTTACCATATCATCAGGGTAAGAGCAGAAGCATATGTGGCTTTCGGCCGCATCGGTAACCGGGATTTACTACAGACCGAAACGCCGAGCGCTCAAAAACGTAGTCGAACCGATCGTCTCTAAAATTACGCCGAAATTTTACGCATTCAATTCAGATTTCGTGAGACGATTCCTTGTCCGTGCAATCCGTTTCTGTCATCCGAGGTCTAGAGAATTATATGGATTTTTAATCGTACTAAAATTTTGTAATCAAAATTACGATTTTGCCCTTATTCCATAATTGGAATTTCTGTCTTACATTCTCCCCTCCTTAAAAGGAATTTCGTCCCGAAATTCGAAACGATCTTTATCAAACACATGCATATGCAACGTAAAAATTTTTATCATGCATGTAAACTAGTCATTTAATTTTAAACGACTAAACTACGCATCATCCCGAAACAAGAAGGGATGGGGTGGCCCGCATCTCGTCTCGCTCCCACGCATCCCTCCACTCATACACTGCTTATACACTCAATTAGCCTCACGGTCTTAAGGTCGCAAACCGATCACGCGGCTATCAACAATGCACACCGTCCTTCCTCAAGGTCCCATCGTTGTCAATTCACTGATCCACAATCCACCCTACGAGCCGATCCGAGCATACTCTCCTGAGCATGGAGACGTGAAATACCTCTCTGACACCGACATGCCGGGCGGTAACGCTTAACCGCAATGGCAGTCACCTCCCCGTAGCATCTCGGAAGGTCCAATGAACCTCGCCGGAGTAGCTTCCGCGCTTTTGCCGAACCCGACCACCTCTGGGGGAATCACCTTCAGAACGCGGATCGCGGTTCTAACTCTAAGGGTCGACGCCGCATATCCGAGATAGCTCGGCCGCTCTTAAGCCATGAGAAGACGCCATCGCATCAAGCTCACCTTCCTCAGAGGTCTTCAGAACTAGATCGACCGCTGATGGAACCCTTCCACCTAGCCCAACATAACGGTAATCTACATGGTCTTCCCATACCATGACTCATATAGTGCACATTCAGATACTCATCAGAATCGTTGTCAGCAAAGAATTCCACTAAGGGCAATTAATCCTCTACCCTACACCAGAGACACATGTTCAAGAACATGCCCTTCTTACACCCGTATGTAATCCATACACACGTAATCCTACACAACCTTTGCTTGGTGTGTAAACGCTAACCTCTCCAAGGTCACAATCACTGACAATCCAATGGATCGTCAACCTAGTCCATGTCATGAATGACATCCATTTACCGAGCCCTTGCCAGCTCAACAACACCCAATGCAATTTCCAAAGGGATATCCAAATCTCGAGTCACTCCCGACTCTATCACCAACTCTAAGCTCGCGTGATAACCATGTCCCTGTGTTTTCATTTTGAGTCACAACTATTCGGCTTACACTTCGAGCCTCTTACATTTCCTGATTTAAACTATGAGTCTTCACTGGACGTAGTCCTAAAGACAAATTCAACCCACCCTCACCAAAAGCGGTGAATGACCATACCGTGCACCCACACCCGACTCGATGCGATGTTACTGTGCACACGAACGCGATAATGTCATACTGCAACACCCAATCCCGGTCCACTAATGAGGTGGAACCCGGTGAGGATTTCCCACCATAATCTGATCTATCAGTCAACTCTCACCATACATCCTAGGAAGAACATCTATACTTATTTTTCTAAAGGCCTTAACCTTCTAAGCCCAAATCCCATGTCGTGGCTCGGGTATGATAACCCTACATTAAGGTCCCAATTAATGACAACCGATGGTCATAATCTCATCCATGTCAAGCCCCGATAATCAAGCAACCACAGGTTCACTAAGGTCCACTACGCCCACGCAGAACCTCGATCTATCCTCGACTTTGACCCACACTTTGGCCCTTCCGTCTATCCGTTGTTGAAGTGCTTGTATAGCACCGAAATCAAAACTAGTCTCTAACTCCTTACTAGGTGCGAGGAATGAATCGAGGCCTCCTGCTCTACCGCCAACTCGGACGTGCTGTCCAAAGTCTCGGATCCCCCGTCTGGCAATCCTGGGCCACCATGCTCAACTCGACTTAGCCCCGAAACCAGCATGAAGCGTAAGTCTTCTACCTCTTCCTAACTAGGAGAAAGTCGATCCTCCTTCTTCTCACCAACACTGATTCGAGTGTTCCAAGTATCCTCAATCTCTCTCTCTATGGTCAGGGCTATCCCAACCATGGAGTCCATGTTACGTAGGCGAAGTCCTACGATCCTGTCCCGAATGGACAACTTCAAATTTCCATTCTCGTCATCTCCTAATGTCTACCAATCCCAAGAAACTACGTATCTCGAAGATTGACATTCGGTATCTCCCAACGCATCACTACCTTAACCTTCTCTAGGTCGACTGACACTCCTGATGCTAACACCACGTGTCCCAAAATCTCACCTCAGTAAGCCCAAAACTCGCACTTACTGAACTTAGCCGTACAACTGATGGTCTCTAACAATTAAAACAATCCTCAAGGATACTCATGCTCCCACTGACCGGGAGTGCATCAAAATGTCATCCACGAAGACTACGGCTAAACCGACCAGATAGGGTCGAATATCCCATGCATGAGATCCATGAATGTCGCTAGTGCATTCACAATTCAGCGGCATCACCTAGAACCTGGGGTGCTCTATAACGTAAAGGCCCCAAACGCTTATCTTAGGATATATGTCTCCCTAATCCTCACCGATGGTAACCAGCAGAAAGTTCATTCGAGTAGACTCAAGACTCCTCCCCAACCGATCAAATAACCATTAATTCGATAATGGGTACCGATTCGATCGTAACCCTGTTCATCTACCCCGTAGCCAATGCACATCTGCTGGCCTCGCCTTCTTCGCAGAACTAAAACCGGCGCCCCATGGTGAAGTGCTCGTCGAATAAAACCCTGTTCAACAGCTCCCAGAGCTAGATTCGGAAGTTCCGCACTCAACTGCGCCATCCTATGAGTCATAGAGATGGTTGTAGTAATTAGGTGTAACTCGACATCAAGTCTACTTACCCTTTGTGGAGGTAGTCCGTAGCTCATCCGAAAAACATCCACATTTCGCAAACTACTCGAGGTGCATCTAAGTCCGGTCTCACCGTCTTCTGTAAGGCTCGCAACTAACCCGCTAACCGGTCCCCCGGTTAATTTGACTCATTTACCCGCCTTAGGGCAAAACGTCATGCTTGCCCCCTTGAATTATTGGCGTGAGTACCGCCGCTGCGTAGCGTAACTTTACGCCTTTACAATCGGAGCAATCGACCTTGTAAATCGTCACCTAACTATCCCCGGCATTACATCAACTCGATGTCTACGATCCTCAGTCCACTCATGGTAGAGTCCTCGAGATCTCTAACTCGCAACCTCAACCTAACATTCTATTCCGCCCCTAATCCCTAGGGTAGAATTCACATGCAACGGCTCCTCTATGGTCTCTAGAGGTCCTTGCCCATTCCCATCATATTTGGGCTTCATTCTCTAGCTAGAACGCAGCTAGTCTAATCCTGGTCGTGTCGGAGGTAATCTCCATAGCCTCTAACACTTTCCCATTCTGCACGAACCAATGGTCGGCCACAATCGAATCCTTTCCCCCCCTGTGAATGTCGGAGGATAATACGCCCTAAACCTCTGGGGGTTACTAGGATCTTCTTGTTTACATGCTATACTAGCCCGTGCTATAGCATTCCTGTGACACTACAAATTCTCGGGAAAGTCCTGACATCAAACACCGACAGCTCGATCAAGGTCCCGTGGATCGTCTTCACGTCCCGACTTACTAGCCATTTGCACGGGACATGACAACAAGAGTCATCTAACTTTCATTTCAAACAATAGCAATGCATATGCCAATAGATTTGACAACCATGAACTCGACTGGTCTACTTCCTATGGTGCTAAAATTCCAACCACTTAATTCGCTTTATTCAAATAAAATTTTAGGCTCTTGCCTTACCTTACTATCCAAACTCCTAAGGTCATAGTTCGGCAACCTTACCATTCACCTTTTCCAATACGTATTACACCATGCATATTATGTTCTACATAACTATCGCAAGCACCTCGATTTCCAATTGGTAGTTAATTTAATACAAGGTCTCTCGAAGGCATATCCACAAATTTCGAGACACTAATCATACACATAACTCAATGTATACACAATCAATTTCGCGTTTAAAATAGTGTTTTCAACGAAATTTTTATTTTCAAAAATTTTATTTTGAAAATTTTATTTTTCTTTAAAATTTTATCAAAATTTATTTTATTTTTATTTGAATTTAAAAAAATTTTTTTTTTTTTTTTTTTGAAATTTATTTTACAATGAACAAAGGTTCATTTGGTGACTCGAAACTACCGAGTTGAACCGCCAAAAACCGAGTCGAGTGCACAACCCCGACCTGGTCAACGCCAGCCGGCACATGGTATTGCCCAACATTTAATGCCAACGTCGCTTCGCGTTACCACGATGAATAACGGCCACGGTTCCACAGCGGCTTCGCCAGCGGCGATTTTTGACGCGCCATTATACACAAGATTTTCGACGCCGGTGAGCGCGCCGGTGGTTTCCACGGCTCTCACGATCGCCACACGCCATTCGACGCTACTTCCCAGCTATTACCGCCACACTCCATCATGCGGCTGGTCATACCACTCCCCTCACACTTACGACCATCGCTGGGCGCCACACACTTCCTCTCGCAAGATCCGTCCAAGGCGCCTTCAAGGCACACAAGACGCGCCCTCACGCGACCCCCAAAGACGCCGACGCTCAGCTCGCCTCATCTCGCGCGCCTCACAGACGTCACAGACCTCGCCTGGCGCCTGGGCCGCCTGCCCGCCAAATTTCATGCTCACCATTAAATGGCAGTAGAGGCTCCATCAAAATTTTCTGCTCTAATTTTTTTTTTTTTTCATTATAATGAATTTTTTTTTCCACCATTTCCAGCAAATGGAAAAATTACTAAAATCTCTAAAATCATTTTTTTTTTTTTTTATAATACATCAACAAATTCTTAAAAATTTATTTTCTTCATTTCTCATCCAATAAATTTATTAAAAATTTATTTTCCTTCATTTTTTTTTCCAGTTTTGCACACTGTACCACTCAAAATATTTTCTATAGATTCATGTGCTAATCACTGGCACACATCATTTCACAACCCACACACAACATGGCAAACACACCATTCACCAAACAAACTAATTGATCACACACAAAACACACATGCCGTGTCTCAGTTTTGTTCCGTGCCTTCTGTAATCTCACTTTAAATCAACATCGAACCATACACCTAGCGGTGATGTTCTTCTTCAACCATGGCCTAAGCTCCAAATTCCTCCATCCATATAGGTTTCCACCTACCTGTTCCACATCAAACCACCTAGTGGTGATGGATACCCAAACCCGAGCTCCCCTTTAGGTATTCGGGATACCTGTTCCGATACTGCCTGACGCCCCAAAACCCCGGGGGGGTCCGTTGACCACCACAACCTCATGAATAGTAGTCGGCCGAGGTCGGGTTGGCCCACGCCACTTTAGGAAAATCGGGCAGAGTCTCCTTTGTACTGGGAGCTCTACCCAAATACAAAACCTGTATAAACCTGTCCCAATCAACAATATATGCAATATATATATCCAATACGGCCACTTGGGCCCATCAACCGTGCTCAACACATATATCCAAACTATATCCAATAGTTTCAAGAGTTAATATTTTTACTCTTAAACAATACATATATTAAGATTAGAGAAATTCTAATACATGTACATATCGTCAAGCCAAAGCCAATCCCGCTTTCTTCTAATCCATGGTCTCGGATGAGTCTTCTCCTCGCACGCTCCCTGTACCTGTGAAAAGGGGGATCCCACGACGGCGAGCTAAAGTCAGAGGAGAATCGCCTAAGTGCTGGCCCACCACCCAAGTGCAGTGCAATGTTCCACTAAACATACATTCAAGCAAATGCATGATCCTACTTGGAATGTCTACATGACTAACTCAAATCTCGAGTCCTCATCGATTTCTCTTCACACTACTAAGCCTCGTATGAGAATATTAGTTTTAATAGTGGACAACCCTCCGATGTATATATATCAATCGGGCCGCCCGATTTATTGATATGTAGCAAATTGCTCAGCACTACCGGATGGAATAAATATCAACCGGGCCGCCCGACGTCGATATATTATTTAGCTCTTTGTGGACTACCGATGAATAAATATCAATCGTGGCCGTCTGATTTCGCTGATATATTGCTTAGTTTGACTACTCCTCCGATAATTTATATTTTAAACTACCTCCAACTATTGTCCTTCTGGGGATTACCTCATGCACTCACTCCTATAATCCTGGGGTGATCCAAGCAGTATGGAATGCATGGGCGCGCTCCATACCTTAATCACATGCAAATATATAAACATGAATATACTCGCATAATTAAAATCACACAATCATGTTATGTAATTATACATTTCATCCCATCGTAATTAGCTCACTGGGCTAATGATCAAACAAGAGCAATTTAATTTAAATTACTCGACCAACCGCAGATATTTTCACAAAATACATTTTAGAATGATAAGCCGTGAATAGTGAAACCAAGCATTATTCTCGAAAATCATTAAATCAACTGCCTCACTCTTAGTGAACCCAGAACTACTGGGCCATTCCTACCAAAGCATACCACAAGCATTTTAATACCAAATCTCCACACAACAAGACCTAACCTGGATACCACGGAGGTGAGAAAAATCACCACAGAACAATCCGGGTCCCATGTTTTGGGACCGATCAACAACTCCATTCCCGACATTTATTCACATCAAGGCCATGATTTAAAATGCCAAATTTCCAAAATTAAAGGCCCAAACAGTCCACAATTTTCTGACAGTCACGGGCCTCTCAAAACCCAAAAATTAACAACTCAACCCAAGTTTTGGGATCGATCAAACGGCCCTCGCCGCCAAACCCACCGAAACATCGAAAAACCCTTAAAAATGGAATAAAACGCAAGTAGGGGAGAAAATCCTTACCTCTTTGAGTTGTCAAAAATCCTCAAATCTGGGGTCCACGCAGAATTGGCCTCACAGAACGCCCTTTTGTCCCGGGTCGGCCAACGGTCCGATCACATAACTGTAGAGAAGCTCCTCTCTCTGGGGAAAAGTTCTCAAGAATTTTACTTACTGGAACTTCATTTTGTTCCTCACGTTTTTAGTCTTGGCCAAATGTAGGAGATGAAGACTATTTACTAATTTGTCTTCTAGTCACTTAACATTCCAAAAACACCTTCATGTCCCTTTTCTCAGATTTGGATTTTCAAGACTATCTCGCCGCCCATTTTCACTCCATTTCCTCTACTCATACCACTTATGGTACATGAGTATATGTTATATGTGGCTTTCGTCGTGATCGGAAACCGATTTGACAGACCAACGCGATGCCCTCGAAACGCGGCTTAATCCGGATCACCCCGTAAAATTACTAAATTTTACGTATTTCAACTAGATTTAGGAGACGATTCCAACGGGTAACTTGCTTCGGTCATCCGGAGTTCAGAGAATTAGTTATGGATTTTTAATCGTAATTAAAATTTTGTAATTAAAATTACGATTTTGGCCTCTTTTCCATAAATTGGAATTTCAGTCTTACATATATATCTATATATATATATATATATGTCTATATCTATATATATAGATATGTATATATCTATATAGATATATCTATATATCTATATATATATATATATATATATATATATATATATATATATATAGAGATTTATATAATTATATAAATCTATATAGATATATAGATATCTATATATACAAAATATATATATATATAGATATCTATATATAGATTTATATACTCATAGATATCTATATACATCTATATATATAGATATGTGGAGTATACATCTATATATATAGATATTTATATATATAGATATATATTTATATATATAGATAATCTCATATATATATATATGTTAAATCTATATAGATTTATATATATATATTTATATATATATATATATACTTATCTATATATATAAATATGTATATATTATCTATATAAATAAATTTATATATAGATATCTATATATAGATATATACATATTTATATATATAGATAACTATATATATATATATATGTATATATGTATATATATATATATATATATATATATATATATATATATATATATATATATATATATATATATATGTATATATGTATATATATATATAGAGAGGATATATATATATATATATATATATAAATATATAAACTATATATAGATATTTATATATATAAATCTATATATATAGATATATAGATATATTTCCATATATATTTATATATAGATTTATATATCTATATATATATCTATATCTATTATAGATATATAAATCTATATATAGATATCTCCTATATATATATATATATATATAGATTTTATATATCTATATATATATATATATAGATATGTATATATATATATATATATATATATAGATATTTCATATATAGATATATATATATTATATATATATATAGATATAAAATTCTTATATATCTATATTCTATATATATTTGAGAGTATATAAATATATATGAGCAGATAGATATATAAATTTATATATATCTATTCATATATATATAAGATATATAAATCTATATATATATATATATATATATAGATATCTATATATATATAAATCTATATATAGATGAGTATACATATCTATATGTGAGATGTATATAGATATATATTTTATATAGATATAAGCATATCTATATATATAGATATAAGACATATATTTATATAGATATGTATATATCTATATAGATATATTTATATCTATAGATATATACATATCTATATATATATATATATATTTATATAGATATGTATATCTATATAGATATATCTATATATAGTCTATATAGATAGTAGCAGCATATCTATATAAATATATGTCTATACTATATATAGATATGTGGCAGGCCTATATAGATATATCTATATACACTATTTATATAGATATGTATATACATCTATATATATATAGATATATAGATTTTATATATCTATATATATATATATATATATATATATATATATATATATATATATATATATATATATATATATATGTATATATAGATAGCCTATATATATAGAGATATATATATTTATATATATAGATAATTATATATATATAGTTATCTATATATATAAATATGTAGATATTCTGTATATATAAATTTATATATATAGATGTATATAGATATATCTATATAGATATTTATATATAGATTTATATATATTTATCTATATATATATATCTATATATAGATTTATATATCTATATCTATTATATATATATATATATATATATATATATATATATATATATATATATATATATATATATAAATATAGGTAAACTTTATATAGATATATAAATATTCTATATATATATATATATATAGATATCTATATATATAGATATGTATATATTTATATAGATATATCTATATACATCTATATACATCTATATATATAGATATTTATATATATATTATGATGCCTCTAAAATTCGGGGTCCGTTGACTACCACAACTCATGGACACATGGCTGTCGGGTTACCCGACATCACTTCAGAAATCGTGCAGCCTCAGACGAGTTTCTACCTAAATACTGTGATCGTGATATAATTGTCCCAAGCATCTAATAAATGCAATATAATCGCAACATGAGTAAAATGCCTCTTGGGCTCATAAACCAATACTACAAAATCAATTATCATAACTATTCTTCAATTATCTCCATAATTCAATAGTTGATAACACTTTGCTTTATACAACATATATTAAATTCACAATTCTAATACATGTTATGTCCAAAAACCATCAAGCCACAAACCTATTCTTTCCAAAATCAACCTCAAATTGAGATGTCTCTTCGAGCGCTTCAGACCCGAAAAATAAAGGGGGTCCCACGACGGCTGAAATGACAACAAGAGAGACCGCCCTGCGCTACTTCACCACCTAAGTGCAATGCAATGTCTAAAGTAAACACACACTCCAAGTAAATACATGATCCCACTAACGCCTACACGACATCCCATGTCACGAGTCCTCACCGACTCACCCACACTTGCCTAAGCCATGTATGAGAAAATAATCATTTCAAACAAAACTGCCTGGAATATACCACCGAAATATTCAGACAAATACTGGACTAGCTTCCTCTCGAGGTGAATTGCTGGTGAGCGCTCCAAACAAATTTCCATGGTCCTCATCCGAAATGATCTCACGGGCCATCTCTCCAGAACCCACCTCCGGAATATCATCTTGAAATTCGCAACATATCCGTTTTTAAGCAAAATATCTTTGTCATGCACTCACACCTAATTTAGCTACCAGCGGCATATGAAAATGCGTTATGCCATTTTCAAAATCATTTACACAATATGTCAATATGCATATTTTCAATCAACTATAATTACACGCATGTAATTCCAACACATCAAGCATCACCCAATTTAGCTCAATTGAGCAATTCATAATTTTATCTCCATGGTTTATGCTCACAATTACACTCCATAAATTGAGCAAATCACAATTTTTATTCCTAATATCCTATACACACAATTGAGTCCCATAATTCAGGACTCTCATGTTAATCCTCATTAAGCATTAACTCTATTGATTTACACCACACAAACTCAAGTCATTCATATTTCAACAAATCAAGCACACAACACATGACGATTTTTGGCTCCAAATCACACAACCCCGACTGGATTTTACTAGTCCCGAACCCATTAGCTGGGTCGGCCCACTTCGCAGCCCACATGTCCAACTCGCTTTCACCTTTTGGAACCGAATCTTTACCCCCATTTCCTATCTTATAAACACCCAAGCATAATTTATTCCAACCTAACAGCCCAACTAGTTTCTGGAATGTCACGGACAGCCCAAAAGTCTCCACAATTCCTACACTTTCTGGTCCATGTTTTAGTGGTCGACTGCCGGCCGGCCCTTCCTGGCCTTTATCATCTCAAGCATGCCTCAATGCTAAGTTCCACACTGGTCAAATTTGTCGCTTCGGGCATTCACTTCGACAAATTCCAAATGCCCAAAATATTTTACACTGGTCCCAATGTTTCGTGGATCCGATCAACAACCCATTCTCGGGCACGATTCACATCGCGCATGATTTAAAGCAATTTTGGTGAAATAAAAACACCCAAACAGCCCTTAATTTTCCGGGCAATCACTATTTACTAGAGGAAATCTGGAAGAGGTTTCCAACACCGCCCCATAGTTTCGGGACCGATCAAACGGCCCTCACGACTCAAACCAACCGAAACATAGAAAACCCTTAAAATGGGAATAAAACGCAAGAGAGAAATCCCACTCTTGGAGTTGTCAAAACTCGCAAACTCCAACCACGAGGCTCGCCTGGCTGGGAACAAGCCCCTTTCCTCACCTGGAGTCCGGCTGAACGGTCCGACGTCGAGACGGAGAGAAAGGAGGATCTTCTCACACAAAACCTCCATTTTGATTTTGTGGACTCACAGACCTCCTTAATGCTTTTTGCCTTGTTTAAGGAGAAGAAGGGTCCTCATTAGCTATTTTGTCATTTTCAGGACTTAAATTCAATTTCTATAATGCCCATTATGTCCTCTTACCGCATTTGATGTTCGCACTACGAGTCACCCATTTTCATCATTTCATCTACCACTTATGGGACATATACGTGCTATTCGTGCTTTTCACAGACTAAATTCCTGGCGATTTCAGACCGAACAAATGATACTTCAAAACACTCGACCTGTCTCGGAAAATTATGGAAATTTTACGTAAGTTAGCTAGATTTTGTGAGACGCATTCCAACGGTGAAATTGCTTCATCATCCGAGATCTAGAGAATTAATTACGGATTTTAATCGTAATTTTACAATTTTGTAAAATCAAAATTACGTTTTTTGCCCTTATTCCAGAAATTGGAATTTCTCGGGTCTATAAATCTATATATATAAATCTATATATAGATATCTATATATATAAATCTATATATATAGATGTATATATATATCTGATATAGATATTTATATATAGATTTATATATATTTATATATATATGTATATAGATATCTATAGATAGATATCTATATATAGATATGTATATACATCTATATATAGATATAGATAGATATCTATATATATAGATATGTATATATCTATATATATGGATATGATTTATATATCTATATATATATATATATATAGATATGTATATATAGATATCTATAGTATAGATATATACATATTTATATATGAGTAGATAACTATATATATAAAGACTCATATTGAATAAGGAAACAAAGACTCTTGGTGCACTAGATGGTCATTCACCACTCTTTGTGAGCGCTGGTTTGAAAGGTCTTTAGAATTGCCTAATAAGACCAGTTGAATCATGAAATGTAAGAGATTCAAAGTGTAAGCCGAGAAGTTATGTGGCTGGAGATGAAAACACAGACAAAGGTTATCACGTAGATTGAGAGTTGAGTGGATAGGAGTCGGGATGACTCGAGGTTTGATACCCTTTGGAAATTGCATCGGGTGTTGTCAGAAATGGGCAAGGGCTCCCAGAATGGAGCCACGCATGGCATGAATCGAGTTGATTGCACCCAATGATTGTCGTACTAGACCTCGGGAGAGGTTAGCCAAGCACACCAGCAAAGGTAGGTTACGTTGTGAGTGATATGATTGTCTTGGAATTTCGACGAAATTCTTTAAGGAGGTGAGAATAAGACCCGAGAAATTCCAAATTCGAATAAGGGCAAAATCGTAATTTTGATTACAAATTATAATTACGGTTAAAAATCCATAATTAAATTCCCTAGATCTCAGATGGATGAAACCGATTGCACCGTTTGGAATCGTCTCGTGAAATCTAGTTAGCACGCAAAATTTCGCAATTTGCCGGTAATGCCTTAGTTCGCATGCTTTTTCAGGCCGCGTTTCTGTGCCGTAGAAATCGATTTTCTCGATGCGACGAAAGGCACATATAGCATGTACTCATGTACCATAAGTGGTATGAGTAGAGAAATGATGAAATGAGACGCCCCAACTCGGGTGTCCGTTGACAACCCAATAACCCGCGGAAATCTACACGCCTCATGTCATGGCGCGACGTACATGCGCAAAATGGCCACTGGGCCTACACATCCTACTCATAAAATGTACATTTTATACAAAATGATTTATTACAAATTGTATTTAATTACAATTTATACAACCGGTCCTTTGCCTGTAATTTTACAAAAATACAACATAAGGCCATCTTGGCCGCTTCTCGCCTCTCTAAGGTCCTAAGCGCCCCATCCCTGCCGCCTTTCGCACTCTTAAAAAATAGTCCCACGACGGATGAGCAAAGCCCGCAGTTGAATTTCCCTACTAATACTTCCCCACCTAAGTGCAATGCAATGGCACACAAACATCCAACACATGCTAATATATCACTCATGCATATATTAACAAAATTAAATCCATACATCATGTTATTCAGCTTATAATAATAACATAAATTTAGCTCACATGAAGCAAGGCAATAACCGGGCGGTTCGTGCCTTAACAAATCCACAATTTCACACACAACATGTTATTTTCTCATGGCAATAACATAACACCACACACAAATCAAGCAAACACCCAAATGATCCGTGGATCAGTCTAAAACACTCTAGGGATTTCTTAACTCAGTCCAAAGCTTTTGGAACCGAAACCACGGCCATCCAGGCCTCAACAAATCCCCATCCATTACATAACCCTTAAGCACAAAGTAAAGCAAGTAGGAGAAAAACCCCTACCTTCTTGGAGTTTGTCGAAACTTCCCAAATCTGGTACTCACACGTAGCCCTCGACGTGTAGACCAACTTTGCCTCTTGCACTGAAGCGAGCCGGTGGTCCGATGTCGTAGATCTTAGAGAGAAGCCAGACTTTCTCTCTCTAAAAACCCTCTCTTCCTCACTCTCCCTTTCTCGGTTGGTCTCTCCTCTCTTCCCCCTCCCAAACTGATTTGGGTCATTACGGCCAAGAGACAAGTCCTCTTATGCCACATGTCCATTTCTCATTGGACCATAGGATTACACCCTTATCCTTATCCATCTACCTTGAGATTTCTATCAAATGGCATGATGCCATGTGTCACATGTGAGCCCCACTTGAGCTCCATGTTTGACTGCATCTCAGCTTGACACGTGGCGCCTCTTGGGCCACTCAAACGTGCTGCGTCCACATCCTCCTGCTCGAAAACGTGAAATATCGACTGCCTTCAAATTCGACGAAATTCGACGTGGTAGCTAAATTTCGCAGCACTCCATTTCAACGGAGAAGTCCTCGGCTTCATTATCCGATCTAGAAAATTTGATTTTTACCGAAATTACCATTTTATCCTTCCTTAGGAAAACTGGATTTTCCGGGGTCTCACAAATGGACTCCGAGGCAGCTCGAATATCAAATTCGAGAAATGACATAAATGTCAATTTTGGAATGTTAATGAGCTAGATGCCAAATTAGAGAATAGTGCTTCATCTCTCCCATTTTAAACAAGCTAAAACGTGACTTTCAAACCAGCTGGAGATGCAAGATATGAGACCAAATGGTGATTCTAGAGAGAAAGAGTCTCTGACTTCTCTCTAGAAATACACGCGATCGGACCGTTGGATTTCGACTGAGCAAGAGGGGAAACGTTTCTACGCGGGAGTGTGCTACGCAACCTCTGCTTATGAGTTTTCTTTGACAACCTCCAAGAGGTGATTTTCTCCCTACGGTGTTTATCTACTTTAAGGGTTTTACGACAGCCAAATATTGAAGCAAAGGAGGGTTGCGTTTGATCGGTCCCAAAAACATGGGACCGAATTGTGGGAATTTTCTCTGGGATTTTTGATGGCCGTGGATCTTCAGAACCAAGTACTGCTTGTGTGGAAATTGGCATTAAAATGCAACGCTGAGATGTGATAAAGGCCGGAATGGGTCGCTAGATCGGTCTCAAAACATGGACCTAATTGACAAAATTTTGAGAAATATGGAGCAGCCTGGTCGCTCCACCGCTGATTTTGGTGAAATCATGTATTTGTGTGTTGATGTGCATGATCGGATTGAGGCCGAAATGGTCAGAAACCCTAAACACTATGAACCAAGATTTAGATTTTTCTCGAATAGTAACCGGTGCCTTACTATTCCCGAAATAGTGTTCTAAGAATGTAAATACGTTGAAATTATGTGTTTGGTTAAGTAATTCGAACCGAATTGCTTTTAGGTTTCGAAATGACAGCCCAAGTGAGCTACCTCGTGCAGGAAATGATAAAATCATAACATGTTGTATGATTTAATTTTTAAGTAAATATATTCATGTTATATATTTGCATGTGATTATACTGTAATGGAACTGGCATACATGCATTCCATATGCACTGGGACACCCTAGGATTATAGGAGTGAGTGCAAGGAATTAAGTCTAGAGAGAAAGGTTCGAGGGTAGTCTAAAAAATGTTAATCATCGGAGGGTAGTCCAAACTAAATAATATATCAACCGGCCGGAGCGCCCGCTTGATATTTATTCATCGGAGGTAGTCCACAAACAATCATTATATCAACCGGGTCGGAGCGCCCGCTTGATATTTATTCATCTGAGGGTAGTTCATAAACAAATAATATATATCAATCGTCTGAGCGCCCAATTGATATATATATTCATCGGAGGGTTGTCTACCAATAACACAATAATTCTCATACAAGGCTTAGGTAAGTGTGAGAGAGCCTGAGGACTCGGGATCTCGAGTTGGTCATGCAGACATTCAAGTAGGATTCATGCATTTGCTTGAATGGGCGTTTAAATTGGAACATTGCACCGCACTTAGCGGTGAGTAGCTCACTTGTGGCGATTCTCCTACTCGAGCTTTAAATACCCTTCGGGATCCCCCTTTTCAGTAATGTGGAGCGCGGCGTGAAGACGGTTCGTCCTTGAGGTTGGATAAGAAGAAAGCCGGGTGTGGCTTTGATGATATTTACATGTATTAGAATTTGAGTATTTTAATATATGTTGTATAAGAGTAAAACATTTGAACTCTTGAAACTATTGGATATATGTGTTGAGCACAGTTGATGGGCCCAAGTGGTCAGATTTGTGATATATATATTTATTATAATTATTGGATTTGATAGGTTTATACAGGTTTTGTGTAACGCCCCGTCCTGAAAGTGTATTAAAGAGACAACAACCGTAGGCATACAAGAGCTCTATGTCACATAAGAAGATGGTGACCAGCAGAATTAAAGTTTATAACCCGGATTGTGTATGAGAACAGTGGCAATAATCATTATTTAAAGAATGTAGACATGAAAATTAAAATCATTAAACAGAAGACGTCAATAAATACAAATAAAGATAAAGTTACAATCGAAAAATTAAAGACGTATACAAATTTCAATTAACGAAAAGCTGATATTATAAATAATGGTAGCCGACATTTAAACGCTGAGCCATTATGACTTAAGCGCAATTAAAGCTGAAAGCTAGATAGTCATTTGACAAACAAATAAATCATTTTTGTCTCATTTTAAAGGTAATATCACGTAAAAGTAAGGAGAAAGGAGAGAGCCAAAAGAAGAGGAAGAGGAGGAAGAAGAGGAAGAAGTGGAAGGAGACCAAAACCAAGGTAAGTTTTCATTTGGAAATCATGGGTAATTTGATGTCTTGAGCTTTGGTATGCATTTTACATGGAACTTAGTTACTCCTCTTGTTCTAGGGTTTGGTGAGATCACACAACTCCTAGAATTTGAAGTTTTGTGGGGAAAACCCCACGGCGAAATTAAACATGGAATCATCATAATTTTGGCTATTGTAAGACCGAGACCTTAGGTAGAGTTCTTGCATTTTCAACAGGCTACAGATGGAGTTCAAATCACCAATTCAAGCTGTCATAAGCCGGGGTTTTATTTAATTCCATGCCGGCTGGCGACTGTCAAAGTGAGAATGTTGTGCTTTTGTGCCGAATTCTGTCAAAATTGCAAAACCACCGCTTTTGTTTCACATAGACAAGCTATAATCATCCAAACGACCGATTCCACCCCAGAAAGCAATCCGGCAAGAGATAGTGATACAAACGTGATGTATGAACCAAGAGCAAATCAGAATCCCAAGCGCTCCCAAATACGGATTCAAAAGGCCATGAGCCTGTGTAGCCCACCGATTTTGCTCGCTTGGTATGGTTGTAGTGGTTTCTTGGCTATATTGAGTTTCACTATAATTCAAACTGAAATGATTCAAAACATGGCAAAATAGACATCTGTGGGAATAGTTGACTAAATAAGTGCATGCAAATTTTAAAGCTAAAAGTGCCCAGAAAATTTGTCAAAGTGGAGCTATGTGCAGATTCTGTTCTGCCAAATTGAGTCATCTAGATGTAAATACAATAACTTGAGTTTTGGTGATCCAAACTCTCCTCTGGGTGATTCCACTGAGAAGAAACCTTAGAATCATAGCTTCAAAGGAGTAAAGGTTCATTTCAAAATTATGGAGTTAAGATCCCAGAAATCAAGGATAACAGTAGGGTGATTCAGTGAGTTTGGAATCAAAAAACATGCTGTAACTTGTGTTATGTGGTTGAGGGCCTTAGAGAAGGAATTTACATTGAAATTTTAAAGATATGCCATTGGCTATATAAAGGACTGATCTGAGAGTTTCTATAATTTTTGGAAGACCTTTGAATAATTTTTGGGTAATAAAGTCCATAGAGTATTGTTGGAAAAAGGTTACCAAAATGAGTGGTTTTTTTTGTTATGGGCTTTTTAGTGCTCAAGGGTAAATTGTTAATTTGACTTTATATGAATGTTGTGTGACCTTAAAGTGGTTTATGTGTGAAGTTCGCGTTTATACGCTATACATAGGGCGACATTGTCGTCAGATTCGCTGAGTGTGTAGGCTAAAAAGTAAAGGCGTAAAGTGTGGAATCGTGGCCTCAAGTTTTAGCAAGCAAAGAGGTGAGTGTTCTAAACTCATTTTCCAAATACTAGCGCATATTATTATTATAAACCGCTTTACACCTAAGATTTTCATGGTTTTGATTTGCAAACCATTTTCAAGAAAAAAACAAAGAATGGTTTAGAACTGAAGCAGTCTGTTCAGAGTAAACCATTTTGAAAGTAGTAAATGGTTTCTAAATTGTAAACCATCTTTCAAGCAAGCATGTAAAACCCCAACCTTATTGAATGTTATAATAGTAGTTATTGAACTGATTTGGAGGTCCAATGATGTAAGCGATAGCGATTAATTTAGAACGCTCTGGACATCATTTGGGCATGAAGTGAAAATTGTCGAAAATTGTAACCGGGTGCCCTAATGAATAGTGATTTTTTTTCTTATTTTATCCGGAACAGTGTTGCAAAGGGATTTTTATGAAAATTTCGCCTGGGCGACTTTGAACCGATATTTGTAAGATAACGGATATTTGGCTTAATACGATTTCCAGACTGAATTCGGAATACAAATAAATTTTTCTAAATCGTTCAAAAACAAAAGGTCTCAATAAATCATAAAAGACTAACGAACCGAAATAAAAAGCCAAACTGAAATCGTCTGATAGTTTCTGTAGATCCGAACGTAATCTCGGTAATACACGCTATCAGTCCGAATTCACCGATTTTAACGATTTTAACTGATTTCTCGCGATTTCAGAGTCTGGAATTCATCGCAAGGATGAAGTTAAAATATTTTATGTTCAAATTTAATATAGACGACCATAGAATATTTTGATACAGCAATCGATATAAAAGAATAAAAGTAAACCGAGATAAAATCGCTATAATGGAGATATTTAATTGTACTAGCCAATCAAAATCTTCTTAATGGCTAAGTTATGATTTAAATAATGGGTGGACTTGGCTGTCTCATGGGAATGGATTCAATGAGAAGCTTGGATAAAAGAGTAATTCACTTTAAACCAACCAATGATATTTTGTTACTTAAGGGCACTTTTGGAATAATATTTAAAGTCTAAAATTTTGGATTTAAGTTTCAAAAGAGGGATCACGTATAGGAGAGGAAAGAAAGGAGAAAAGAGAGAAAAGAAAGGGAAGAAAGGAGAAAGAGGAGGAGAAAGGGTAGGGCAAAGTGGTAGAGGTGAATTTTTATTCTCTTTCAAGCTTCCAAGTGAGCTCCAAGTGAATCAAGGAAGAGAAGACAAGGGAAACCCAAGAAACAAGTAAGTTTTTCATGGTGGGAAAGTTGGATTTTTATGTTTTTCATGCCTAATGATTTGATTTTCTTGTATGGATGTTAAATTAGTGGCATTTAGGGTTGAATGATGATGATTTTGAGATAAATTGAGAAAGCCATGGATTAGATTAGGGTTTTGACAAATCAAGTGAATGAATGGTTAGGGTTTGATGTAGACTTTTGTGTGATATGTTGAAATGGGTATAATGCATCAGATTTAAGTGTTTAGAGTGAAAGAAAAAAATGGAAGAGAAACACAATTTGGTAAATTTTTGGGCAGCAGTCTCGGTACAGGAAATGTCCTGTTTTCTGTTTTGACCAGTTTTGGTATTTTGGCCATAACTTGCTCATTTCAGATCGGAATTGAGTGATTCAGTAATTCTGGGTAAAATAGACTTCTAGGGGAAAAATTTATCTAAAGGAAGCTTTATGCAAATTAAAACTTAAAGTGCCCAGAAAATGGTTCAAAGTGGAGCTATGTGCAGATTCTGTTCTGCCAAACTGAGTTATTTGTTGTGCAGATTGTGTTATATGGTTGAGGGCTTTAGAGACGGAATTTTTAAATTGAAAATTTAAAGAGATGTTATTTGATATATCAAGAACTGATCTGAGAGTTTCATAAATTTTGAAGACCGTTTGAATAATTTTTGAGTCAAAGTCTATAGGGTATGGTTGGCACACAATAAATGAATGAGTTTTAGTGCTAAGGTAATTTGTTCATTTGGCTTTAAATGAATGTGTATGGTGGATTGAATGGAAGTTATGATTAATGTAGTTGTGGTTTTCTTTGAAAAAGGTGAAAAGGACTATCAGACGGGAAACGGGAATTCGACGGAAGCAAGCGGGATTGAGCGGTGAACTGTGAGTGAAATGATATTTTGAGAATTTAGTTTTAAAAAGTGAATGGTTTTAATGTTAAAACTGAAAGTTTAATGTAAATTTTTATGTAAATGTTAAGGCATATGGAAATGTTTTATATTGCATTGTTTTATCTTTGCATCAATGCATATATTTATATGTGTATTAAATATGTATGCATATGTTAAGGTATTAAGTGGAAAGTTTAAAATGTTTAAAGTATGCATATGTGTTTTAATGATAAAGTAAAGGGATTTAAAATGTATTTATAAATGTATTTTGAAGAAATGTTTTACTGATACATCTAAACCCTATGACTGCAGGATCTATATCGTCAAGTACTTTAAGCGTATGATTTTCAAGAGGGTAGTTATAGGTTACTAACCGAGGGAGGGAAATAGGTGTCTAGAGTAATATCCTTACATCGTGATAAAGTATTTCATGACTGAACCCTATGCAAAGCGTGAGTTTCTCCAGCCAGAGCGTTATGGACTGAATGTGACTGCCCTCACCGTCGCACCGGAACTGCTCGGGTGTTTATTCTCGGGTTCCATCAAAAAGAACAAAGAAAGAAATAAAGAAAGAAAGTTTAAGGCATAAATGCTTAAAGCATAAATGGATTTTAAATGCATAAGTATTTATGGAAAGAGTTTAAGGCATAAATTTAAAGCATAAATGGATTTTAAATGCATAAGTATTTATGGAAATAAAGTTAAGGCATAAATTCTAAAGCATAAATGGATTTTAAATGCATAAGTATTTATTGAAAGAAAGTTTAAGGTATAAATGTTTAAAGCATAAACCGATTTTAATGGTATAAGTATTTATGGAAAGAAAGTTTGGGCGCATAAATGTTTAATGTATAAATGGATTTTAATTGTATAAGTATGTATTATTTGATATGTACTCGTAAAATGTTATATAAATGAAAATGTACACTCACCGAGCTCGCTTAGCTCACTCTTTTCCATATGTTTCAACAAATATTTTCAGACCCGAGACTGTGCATCGTAGAGCACCCTCCCAGGCAGCCGAGTCGAGCTATCGAGAGACGACGCATGTGACTCGCATTGAAAATAATTTTGCATATTGTATATGTGAATATTTTGTCATGTTTTGATAAAATTATGCATGGAATTGAAGAAGGTTTAAATGTTTTGATGATTTGAAAGAAATAAATGTATATATATGTATATTGTGTTTGATTGCTGTGGACGAGGAGTCCTAATATGGAAGTTGATGAATTGAAGTTTAGAAGTGTTTTTAAATGTTTTCAATGTTTTGTAAATTTGGGAAAGTCCGAAAATGTAGGAAACTCGGCCGATTTTCCCGAAAAAAATCTAAGTGTCGGGAAAAGAAAAGAAAAGAAATTTTTTTTAGCACTCGCTTCCGCATTATTTTTAAAAGATATGTGAAGAATTGTAAAGGTTCGCTCCAAGGGATTTTAATTCTATGGTTTTAAGGAAAAGTTCTATATCCGTTGGAGTGCCTGGAGGTCCCCTGCTCATGAGGTTAATCCGGTCGATCCTTCAACATGGTATCGTGAGCGGCTTTGAAAATAAAGTTATAAAGATTTGAAAATTTTTATTTTTATATGATTGTTTTAATGTTTCTTTAAGATTTCAAAAACAAAAAACAAAAATTTATGTATTTAAAATCATATATGCATTACATGACATATTGTACCCTTTGAATTAAAACAAGGTCACGAGGCCGACCACCCACCAGAGAGCTCCCGAGGCGCAGGGTGGCCCACCACCCGAGGAACATGTTGATGAGTTCGCGCATGTTCCTCCACCCGCAAAGAGGTTTAGGGCCGCCACCGCCTCCAAAGGCCTTAGAGGATGTATACCTTAGGAGCAAGATGGCTCGATGTTAGCCACAACGACGAATCAGCCCCGTGAGCCGACGGTGTCCATTGGAGAGGGTGCGAAATTAGAGTAAGAAATTATGACTATAGGAGATCCCGAAAGGCATGGTCGGGCTAGAGGGTAATGAGATGGTTAATTGAAAATGCATGGGTTTAATTTAGCTTAAGTGAATCAATGACATTAAGTGAATATTAATTGTAATTGTTAAAAGAAACGGAAGAAATTGGAAGACATAATGATGAATGTAATGTAGGATTCTTGCCACCCTAGGAAAAGTATGGAAAAGTTGGATGTTACAACAGAAAGGATTATCGAGGCTAGGAGTTTTTGCAGACTTTGATATTATTAGATATCCATGACTTTGATGTTATATTAGGCATGGATTTACTATCTAGGCATCATGCTACAAAGGATCGTTATAGGAAAGAGGTTAGGTTCTATAAGCCAAGGAAGACAGAGGTTGTTTTATGTGGGTTACGGAAAATACTACCTACCAATAATATGACAACAGGGGCTAGTAAAATACTAAAGTTATATCAGCTATAATTTCAGCTTATGCTATTGAGGCGTAGGGATAATGGTGGTAGTCGAATGGAAGATATTCGATAGTCAAATAATTTCCTAGATGTATTTCCGCAGGATCTTCTGTATATATATAAAATATATATATATATATATATATATATATATATTAATTTTTAGATTGAAATGACCCCTAGGACAGAACCAATTGCTAAGGCACCTTATATGATGGCTCCTTAAAAGTTGGAAAGAATTGAAAGAATTGGAAAGCAAATGGATGAGCCAGGAGTAGCGGTTTTGTGCCAGTCGGTACTTCGCCTTGGGGAGTGCCGGTTCTGTTTATAAAAAAAAATGATGATGAAAGTTTAAGATTGTATATTGATTACAGAGAGTTGAATAAAGTGAAAATACGCAATCAACACCCATTTACACGGATTGATGATCTTTTTGATCAATTACAGGAACGAGAGGTATTTTTGAAAATGGATTCTAAGCTCGTGTTACCATCAATTAAAGATTAGGTCGAGGATGTCTTGCGACAACTTTGAAACACGGGTATAGGCATTATGAGTTTTTAGTCATGCTAGTTGACTAACTTATATTCAGCCGCTTTTATGGATCTTATGAATAGGATCTTTCAAATTTTTATTTAGATCACTTGTTATAGTATTCATTGATGACATTTAATCTATTTAAGCAAAGAATGAAGATCATGAGGAGCATCTAAGTAAATTCTATTTACTTAGTATGCCAAACTTAGTAAATTCTAGTTCGTTAGACGTTGTTGCCTTCTAAGGCATGTGATTTCAGTGAAGGGGGGTTTCGTTGATCCTCAAAAGATTGAGAAAATTGTGAACTGAAAACCACCTACGAATGTGACAGAGATACAAAGTTTTCTAGGTTAAGCAGGGTATTATCGGAAGGTTGTTAAGGGATTTTCAAAGTTAGCGGATCCTTTGACTAAATTGACAAGGAAAGATGAAAAGTTTGTATGGTAAGAGACATGTCGAAAAAGATCTCGATGAACTAAAAAGGAATTTGACCTAGCCCTAGTTCTTACACTCACTAGTAAATATTATACAAGATATCATGATGCTTCTAGCAGAGCTTAGGGGTGAGTTAATGCAACATGAAAATGTGATAGCATAAGGATTTAAGGCAATTGAAAAGCATGAGCACTATCTCGAGACATAACCTAGAGTTGGTTGTTGTAGTCTTTGCCTACGTATATGGAGGCATTAATGAGCATGGAGTTTCGCATGTAAAATTTTACGTATCACAAGAACATGTAATATTTATTCACATAGAAAAGTTAAATATGAGACAGAGGAGACGGGTTGAACTCATTAAGGATATAGAGCACGAGCTCATCGGAAATAGCATGCAGACTGATGTCAGAGAGCGCTCACGGGTTCCATATCTCACCTAAAGAGTACTCTCAGATTTATGGAATTGAGGTCTTTAGGTGCGACTAGAGTTGACAGATATTGGAGCCTTACTAGCTACACATTTCATGTTAGTCCTACTAATAGACAAGATAAGGGAGCTATAGACTCAAGATACGACATCATGATTAAATTGAAAAGGGAAGCCGTAGTCTGAAAGCATTTAAAAGGATTTTTAGCACGGGGCGATGGTATAGCGATGATAGGTCACAAAGTTATGTGTACTAGATGGGAAGATTAAAGAAATAAATATGAAAGAGACTCTAAAATGTATCATACCCAAGGGAATACTAAAGGTGGAGGGGTATAAAGAAAGATGTTGCGCACTCTATTTCCAAATGTCTGTATTTTTCAAAAGTTAAGGTCGAAAGTACATCAAAGATTTGCAGAGTTCTTACGCTTCTTTCGATCCCTCGTTGAAATGGGAGAGAATCATGATGGATTTTTTTACTTCCACTTTGCCAGAGTGGTTATGAAGGGATATGTGGTGATTGTGGATAGATTGATCGAAATCACTAATTTCTACCTATGGAAAAATAGTGACTTAGCTGAGAAGTCAAGCCGAAGTTGTATATAAGAGGATTGTACGACTTCACGGATGACCAACTGTGCAGAGCTATACAAACATTGGAAGTTGAGCTCAAGGCTTGTGTGTTAGAGTTTCAAGGAAGTTAGAAAGACATTTACCATTAATGGCTTCTACAATAATAGTTATCATGTAAGTATTTGAAATGGCGCCTTATGAGGCCTTATATGAAGGAAGTGTAGGACTCCATTATGTCGATGATAAGGGGAGAGAAATTTTAGGTTCATAAATTGTTCAAAAGCTACAATGATAATGTTAAAGTTATCGCTGATAGATTAAATATAGCTCAAAATTGACAGAAAGTTATGTTGATAAACCCAAGGAGAGATTTGGAATTTTAGGTGGGGATCGTGCATTTATGAGGATATCACCCCGGGAAAGGGTGTTGATATTCGAAAGAGTGGAAGGAGTCCTCTCTATATGGGACTTTATGAAATTATAAAAATAATTGGAGAGGTAGCGTCTTGATTGAGGTTGCCACCTGAATTGGCCAGAATACATGACATATTTTACATTTCTATGCTTCGAAAGTATATGACAGATTCTTCACATGTGTTAAGAGATCAACCGGTTGAATTGAAAGAAGATTTGACGTATGAAGAAAGACCGGTACAAATTGTTGATCGAAATGATTAGGATCTTTGAAACAAAGTGATTCCTTTAGTAAAGGTGTTGTGGATGAATCACGGTAGAGAGGAAGCAACATGAGAATTTAAATTTCGAGGACGAAATTTTTATAAGGAGGGGTGATTGTAAAACCCCAACCTTATTGAATGTTATAATAGTAGTTATTGAACTGATTTGAGGTCTAATGATAGAAGCGAGGGTGGATTATAATTTAGAACGCCTGACATCATTTGGGCATGAAGAAAATTGTCGAAAATTGTAACCGGTGCCCTAATGAATAGTGATTTTTTCTCATTTTATCCCGACGGAGGTTGCAAAGGATTTTAAGAAAATTCTAGCTTCCCAAGTGACTTTGAACTGATATTTGTAAGATAATGGGATATTTAAGTGAATATGATTTCCAGACTGGAATTTGGAGTCACATGAAATTTTTTCTGAATTGGAGCGAAAATACTAAAAGGTCCGAATAAATCATAAAGACTAACGAACCGAATAAAGTGGAAACGGAGTCCGCTTTGATAGTTTCCAGTGATCCGAACGTAATCGGGCATTAATACGCTTATTGTCCCGAATTACCGATTTTAATGATTTTAATCGATTCGTGATTTCGTGAGCCTGAAATTCAATCGTGAAGGATTTAGTTAAAATACTCTTTTATGTTCAAATTTAAATATAGACTCCACCATAGAATATTTTGACATATAACGGGACATAAAGCAAAGAATAAAGTAAACCGAGATAAAATCGCTTATAATGGAGATATTTTAATTGTACTAGCCAATCAAAATCTTTCTTAATGGCTAAGTTATGATTTAAATAATGGGTAAATGACTTGGTCTCTTGGGAATGGACCAATGAGAAGCTTGGATAAAAGAGTAATTCACTTTAAACCAACCAATGATATTTTGTTACTTAAGGGCACTTTTGGAATAATATTTTAAAGTCTAAAATTTTGGGATTTAAGTGCTCAAAAGAGGGATCACATAGAGAGGAAAGAAAGGAGAAAAGAGAGAAAAGAAAGGAAGAAAGGAGAAAGAGGAGGAGAAAGGTAGGCAAGTGGTAGAGGTGAATTTTATTCTCTTCAAGCTTCCAAGTGAGCTCCAAGTGAATCAAGGAAGAAGACAAGGGAAACCCAAGAAACAAGTAAGTTTTTCATGGTGGAAAAGTTGGATTTTATGTTTTTCATGCCTAATGATTTGATTTTTCTTGTATGGATGTTAAATTAGTGGCATTTAGGGTTGAATGATGATGATTTTGAGATAAATTGAGAAAGCCATGGATTAGATTAGGGTTTTGACAAATCAAGTGAATGAATGGTTAGGGTTTGATGTAGACTTTGTGTGATATGTTGAAATGGGAGATGTGCATCAGATTTAAGGTTTAGAGTGAAAGAAAAAATGGAAGAGAAACAATTTGGTAAATTTCTTGGGGCAGCAGTCTCGGTAATAGGAAATGTCCTGTTTTCTGTTTTGACCAGTTTTGGTATTTTGGCCATAACTTGCTCATTTCAGATCGGAATTGAGTGATTCAAAATTATGGGTAAAATAGACTTCTAGGGGAAAAATTTATCTAAAGGAAGTTTATGCAAATTGTAAACTTAAAGTGCCCAGAAAATGGTTCAAAGTGGAGCTATGTGCAGATTCTGTTCCTGCCAAACTGAGTTATTTGTTGTGCAGATTGTGTTATACATGGTTGAGGGCTTTAGAGACGGAATTTTAAATTGAAAATTTAAAGAGATGTTATTTGATATATCAAGAACTGATCTGGAGAGTTTCATAAATTTTGAAGACCGTTTGAATAATTTTTGAGTCATAAAGTCTATAGGGTATGGTTGGAAAAAGGTTGGCCAAAATGAATGAGTTTTTAGTGCTTAAGGTAATTTGTTCATTTGGCTTTAAATGAATGTGTATGGTGGATTGAAATGGCTATGATTAATGTATAGTTGTGGTTTTCTTTGAAAGGTGAAAAGGACTATCCGACGGAAACGGAATTACCGGAAGCAAGCGGGATTGAGCGGTGAACCTGTGGGAGTGAAAATGTGATATTTTGAGAATTTAGTTTTAAAAGTGAATGGTTTTAATGTTAAACTGAAAGCTTTATGTAAATTTTTATGTAAATGTTAAGGCATATGGAAATGTTTTATATTGCATTGTTTTATCTTTGCATCAATGCATATATTTATATGTGTATTAAATATGTATGATACGTTATTGATATGAAAGCTTTAAAAATGTTTAAAGATGCATATGTTGAATGATAAAGTAAAGGATTTAAATGTATTTATAAATGTATTTTGAAGAAATGTTTGATCGATGGTTACCCAAACCCCTACGACCGCATGACCGATATCGCCAAGATTTTAAGCGTGTAAGGATTAAGAGGGTAAAGAGCAGTTACTAATCGAGGGAGGGAAATAGGTGTCTAGGAGTAATATCCTTACACGTGATAAAGTACTATGATCTAACCCTATGCAAAACATAGCCCAAGCAAATAGTTGGTTATGACTGAATGTGACTGTCTCCTCACCGTCAAGCATCTCGAAACCTGCTCGGGTGTGTTTATTCCCCTGGGTTCCATCAAAAAGAATGAAAGAAAGAAATAAAGAAAGAAAGTTTAAGGCATAAATGCTTAAAGCATAAATGGATTTTAAATGCATAAGTATTTATGGAAAGAAAGTTTAAGGCATAAATTCTTAAAGCATAAATGGATTTTAAATGCATAAGTATTTATGGAAAGAGTTTAAGGCATAAATTTAAAGCATAAATGGATTTTAAAATGATAAGTATTTATGGAAAGAAGTTTAAGGCATAAATTCTTAAAGCAATAAATGGATTTTAAATGATAAGTATTTATTGAAAGAAAGTTTAAGGTATAAATGTTTAAAGCATAAAACTGATTTTAATGGTATAAGTATTTATGGAAAGAAAGTTTAAGGCATAAATGTTTAATGTATAAATGATTTTAATTGTATAAGTATGTATTATTTTGATATGTACCGAAATGCTATATAAATGAAAATGTACACTCACCGAGCCTGCTTAGCCTACTTTTCCAGTGTTTCAACAAATATTTTCGTGACCGAGACTGTGCATCGCAGATACCCTCCCAAGTGCTGAGTCGAGCTATCGAGGAGACGACGCATGTGACTGCATTGAAAATAATTTGCATATTGTATATGTGAATTTTTTGTCATGTTTTGATAAAATTATGCATGGAATTGAAGAAGGTTTAAATGTTTTGATGATTTGAAAGAAATAAATGTATATATATGTATATTGTTTGATTGGGTTGTGACGTGAGTCCTAATATGGAGTTGATGAATTGAAGTTTGTAGCGTTTTTAAATGTTTTCATCAGTTTTGTAAATTTGGGAGTCCGAAAAACAGAGGAAACTTCCGGTCGATTTTCCGAAAAAATCTAAGAAAAGAAAAGAAAAGAAATTTTTTTAGCACTCGTCTGCAGATTATTTTTTTAAAAGATATGTGAAGAATTGTAAAGGGTTCGCTTCCAACGGATTTTAATTTATGGTTTTAAGGAAAAGTTCTATATCTCTGAGTGTCGAGGTCCCCTGCTCATGAGGCTAATCCCGGTCGGATCCAATGGTATCGTAGCTAAGTTTTGAAAATGTTATAAAGATTTGCACTTTATTTTGAAAGATCCACTGAATGTTTCTTATTCTCAAAAACAAAAACAAAAATTTATGTGATTTAAAATCATATATGCATTACATGACATATTAAAATTTTGAATTATTTAAAAATGCTACTGTCGAGCCGACCACCCACCAGAGAGCCTCGAGGCAAGAGTACCACCACCTGAGGAACATGTTGATGAGTCTGCGTATGTTCCTCCACCCGCAGTACAGCTAGGGCCGCCACCGCCTCCAAAGGTCGTAGGAGGACAGATACCTTTAGAGCAGATGGCTCAGATGTTAGCCACAACATTTAATCAGCCCCGTGAGCCGACGGTGTCCACTGAGAGGGTAAGGAAATTAGAGGCAAGAAATTATGACGGTATAGGAGATCCTGGAAAGGCATGGTCGTGGCTAGAGGGTAATGAGATGGTTAATTGAAATGCATGGGCTTAATTTAGCTTAAGAATCAATGACATTATGAATTATTAATTGTAATTGCTGGAAAGAAAATGGAAGAAATTGAAGACATACGATGAATGTGTACTGTGCAGGATTTTGCCACCCTAGGAAAAGTATGAAAAGTTGATTGTTACAACAGAGTGATTATCGAGGCTAGAGTTTTGCAGACTTGATATTATTAGATATCCATGACTTTGATGTTATATTAGGCATGGATTTACTATCTAGACATCATGCTACAGCCGATTGTTATAGAAAGAGGTTGCCCTATAAGCCAAGGAAGACGAGGTTGTTTTATGTGGTTACGGAAAATACTACCTACCAATAATATGACGCTTATGTGGGCTGGTAAAATACTTCGAAAAGTTATATCAAAGGTACCTAGCTTATGCTATTGAGGTAAGAGGATAATGGTAAATTTAACGGAAGATATTCTCGATAGTCAAATAATTTCCTGATGTATTTCGTAGGATCTTCTAGGTATATATAAAATATATATATATATATATATATATATATATATATATATATATATATATATATATATATATATATATATATATATATATATATATATATATATATATATATATATATATATATATATATATATATTACTTTAGATTGAAATGACTCCTTAGACAGAATTCACTATAAGGCACTCTTATATGATGGCTCTAAAAGTTGGAAAGAATTGAAAGAATTGAAAGTATAAATGGACAGCTTGTGAGTATGCTTTGTTGGCCGAGTACTTCGCCTTGGGAGTGCCGCTCGCGAGTATAAAAAAAAAAATGATGATGAAAAAGTTTAAGATTGCATATTGATTACATAGGAGTTGAATAAAGTGAAAATACGCAATCAACACCCATTTACACGGATTGATGATCTTTTTGATCAATTACAGGGAACGAGGGTATTTTTGAAAATGGATCTAAGCTCAAAGTTACCATCAATTAAAGATTAGGTCAGAGGATGTTCCTATGACAACTTGAAAACACTAAGATGCATTATGAGTTTTTAGTCATGCTAGTTGACTAACTTATATTCAGCCGCTTATGGATCTTATGAATAGGATCTTTCAGCCTTATTTAGATCACTTTGTTATAGTATTCATTGATGACATTTAATCTATTTAAGCAAAGAATGAAGATCATGAGGAGCATCTAAGTAAATTTCTATTTACTTAGTATGCCAAACTTAGTAATTCTTAGTTCGTTAGACGTTGTTGCCTTTCTAAGGCATGTGATTCAAAGTGAAGGGGGTTTCTGATCTCAAAAGATTGAGAAAATTGTGAACCAAAACCACCGAATGTGACAGAGATACAAAGTTTTTAGGCAAGGTGGTATTATCGGAAGGTTGTTATGATTTTCAAAGTTAGCTGATCCTTTGACTAAATTGACAAGGAAAGATGAAAAGTTTGTATGGTAAGAGACATGTCGAAAAGATTCATGAACTAAAAGGACTCAATCTTAGCCCTAGTTCTTACTAATTCACAAAAGGGCAAGGATATACAAGATATTGTGATGCTTCTAGGCAGCTTAGGGTGAGCTAATGCAACATGAAAATGTGATAGCATATGATTTAAGGCAATTGAAAAGCATGAGCAGCACTTATCCGAGACATAACCTAGAGTTGGTTGTCAGAGTCTTTGCTCTTACGTATAATGAGCATTATCGATATGGAGTCAGCAGAGCGTAAAATTTTTTACAGATCACAAGAACATGTAATATTTATTCACATAGAAAAAAGTTAAATATGAGATGTAGGAGATGGGTTGAACTCATTAAGGATTATGAGGCACTATTGAGTACCATCAGTGGAAATGTTAATGGTAACTCGATGCTCTAAGAGAAGCTCTGAATCATATATCTCACCTAAAGGTTGTGTACCCTCCCAGATTTATGGAATTGAGGTCTTTAGGTGCGAGACTAGAGTTGACAGATATTGGAGCCTTACTAGCTACATTTCATGTTAGTCCTATACTAATAGACAAGATAAGGGAGCTATAGACTCAAGATACGATCATGATTAAATTGAAAAGGAAGTCGTAGTTCAGCAAATTAAAAGGATTTTTAGTACGGGCAGATGGTATAGTGATGATAGGTCACAGGTTATGTGTACTAGATGTGGGAAGATTAAAGAAATAAATTATGAAAGAGACTCTAAAATGTATCATACCCTAAGGGAATACTAAAGGTGGAGGGGTATAAAGAAAGATGTTGGGTACACTTATTTCCAAATGTCTCATTTTTTCAAAAGTTAAGGTCGAGCATCAAAGACGGCAGGCAGAGTTCTTGCGCCTTTCGATCCCTCGAAATGGGAGAATCATGATGGATTTTTTTACTTCCACTTCTGCCGCAGTGGTTATGAAGTGATATAGGTGATTGGATAGATTGACGAAATCACCAATTTCTACCTATGGAAAAATATGACCTAGTTGAGAAGCTCAGCCGAAGTTGTATATAAAAGAGATTGTACGACTTCACTGGATGACCAACTGGAAGAGCCATACAAACATTAAAAGCATGTTCAAGGCTTCAGTATTAGAGTTTCAAGGAAGTTAGAAAGATATTTACCATTAATGGAGTTTTCCTACAATAATAGTTATCATGCAAGCATTGAAATGGCGCCTTATGAGGCCTTATATGGAAGGAAGTGTAGACTCATTATGTTGGGATGAGGAAGGAGAGAAAATTTAGGTTCATAACTGTTCAGTTACAAATGTATAATGTTAAAGTTATCAAGTGATAGATTAAATATAGCTCAAATTGACAGAAAAGTTATGTTGATAACTCAAGGAGATTTGGAATTTTAGCGGGATCGTATTTATGAGGATATCACCCCGGGAAAGGGTAATATATTCGAAAGAAAGGGAAGTTAAGTCCTCTCTATATAGGACTTTATGAAATTATAAAAATAATTGGAGAGGTAGCGTCTTGATTGAGGTTGCCACCTGAATTGGCCAGAATACATGACATATTTTACATTTCTATGCTTCCAAAGTATATGACAGATTCTTCACATGTGTTAAGAGATCAACCGGTTGAATTGAAAGAAGATTTGACGTATGAAGAAAGACCGGTACAAATTGTTGATCGAAATGTGATTAGATCTTTTGAAACAAAGTGATTCCTTAGGTAAAGGTGTTGTGGACGAATCACTAAGAGAGAGGAAGCTAACATGAGAATTTAAATTTCGAGGACGAATTTTTTGCAAGGAGGGGTGATTGTAAAACCCTCAACCTTATTGGAATGTTATAATAGTAGTTATTGAACTGATTTGAGGTCTAATGACAGAAGCGAGGTGGATTATAATTTAGAACGCTTCTGGACATCATTTGGGCATGAAGTGAAAAATTGTCGAAATTGTAACCTAAGTCTCTTAAATAATAGTGATTTTTTTTCTTATTTTATCCTGATGGAGGGGTTGCAAAGGATTTTTACAGTAATTTCAGTCTGGTGACTTTGAACTGATATTTAGAAGATAATGGGATATTTAAGTGAATAGTGATTTCCAGATCGAAATTCTTGGAGCTCATAACAAATTTTTCGGAAATTGAGCCTAAAAATACGAAAAGGTCTCGAATAAATCATAAAGACTAACGAAACTGAAATAAAGTGAAACGGAGTCCGCTTGATAGCTTCCGTGTGATCCTAACGTAATTGCATTACACGCTATTGTCCGAATTAACATTTTTAATGATTTTAAATCTGATTTCCCGTGATTTCGTGAGCTCGAAATTCACCGGTGAAGGATTTAGTTAAAATATTTTTTTATGTTCAAATTTAAATATAGACTAATTATAGAATATTTTTGACATATAATCGATATAAAAGCAAAGAATGAAGTAAACCGAGATGTAACTGCTATAATGGAGATATTTAATTGTACTAGCCAATCAAAATCTTTCTTAATGGCTAAGTTATGATTTAAATAATGGGTAAATGACTTGGTCTCATGGGAATGGACTAATGAGAAGCTTGGATAAAAGAGTAATTCACTTTAAACCAACCAATGATATTTTGTTACTTAAGGGCACTTTTGGAATAATATTTTAAAGTCTAAAATTTTGGGATTTAAGTGCTCAAAAGAGGGGATCACGTATAGGAGAGGAAAGAAAGGAGAAAAGAGAGAAAAGAAAGGGAAGAAAGGAGAAAGAGGAGGAGAAAGGGTAGGGCAAAGTGGTAGAGGTGAATTTTATTCTCTTCAAGCTCTGAGCTCCAAGTGAATCAAGGAAGAGAAGACAAGGGAAACCTCCAAGAAAACAAGTAAGTTTTTCATGGTGGGAAAGTTGATTTTTATGTTTTTCATGCCTAATGATTTACCTTTTCTTGTATGGATGTTAAATTAGTGGCATTTAGGGTTGAATGATGATGTGATTTTGAGATAAATTGAGAAAGCCATGGATTAGATTAGGGTTTGACAAATCATGAATGAATGGTTAGCTTGATGTAGACTTGTGTGATATGTTGAAATGGGTATAATGCATCAGATTTAAGTGTTTAGAGGAAAGAAAATGGAAGAGAAACACAATTTGGTAAATTCTTTGGGCAGCAGTCTCGGTACAGGAAATGTCCTGTTTTCTGTTTGACCAGTTTTGGTATTTGGCCATAACTTGCTCATTTCAGATCGGAATTGAGTGATTCAAAATTCTGGGTAAAATAGACTTCTAGGGGAAAAATTTATCTAAAGGAAGTTTATGCAAATTGTAAACTTAAAGTGCCCAGAAAATGGTTCAAAGTGGAGCTATGTGCAGATTCTGTTCTGCCAAACTGAGTTATTTGTTGTGCAGATTGTGTTATATGGTTGAGGGCTTTAGAGACGGAATTTTAAATTGAAAATTTAAAGAGATGTTATTTGGATATATCAAGAACTGATCTGAGAGTTTTATAAATTTTGAAGACCGTTTGAATAATTTTTTGAGTCATAAAGTCTATAGGTATGGTTGGAAAAAAGGTTGGCCAAAATGAATGAGTTTTTAGTGCTTAAGGTAATTTGTTCATTTGGCTTTAAATGAATGTGTATGGTGGATTGAAATGGAAGTTATGATTAATGTATAGTTGTGGTTTTCTTGAAAAGGAAAAGGACTACTCTGACGGAAACGGAATTCGACGGGAAGCAAGCTGGGATTGAGCTGAACTCCGTGAGTGAAAATGATATTTTGGAGAATTTAGTTTTTAAAAGTGAATGGTTTTAATGTTAAACTGAAAGTTTAATGTAAATTTTTATGTGTAAATGTTAAGGCATAGTTGGAAATGTTTTATATTGCATTGCTTTATCTTGCATCAATGCATATATTTATATGTGTATTAAATATGTATGCATATGTTAAGGTATTATGAAAGTTTAAAACAAGTTTAAAGTATGCATATGTGTTTTAATGATAAAGTAAAGGATTTAAATGTATTTATAAATGTATTTTAAGAAATGTTTTACCGATGGTTACCCTAAACCCCTATGACTGGCAGGACTGAGTATCGTCGAAGTACTTTAAGCGTGTAAGGATTAAGAGGGTAAAGTTATAGGTTAACCGAGGGAGGGAAATAGGTGTCTAGGAGTAATATCCTTACATCGTGATAAAGTACTATGATCGAACCCTATGCAGTTGAGTCTGCAGCCAGAGTGGTTATGACTGAATGTGACTGCCCTCACCGGGCCAAGCATTCGAAACTGCTCGTGTAAGCGAGTTCCCGGGTTCCATCAAAAGAATGAAAGAAAGAAATAAAGAAAGAAAGCGTAAGGTATAAATGCTTAAAGCATAAATGGATTTTAAATGCATAAGTATTTATTGAAAGAAAGTTTAAGGCATAAATTCTTAAAGCATAAATGGATTTTAAATGCATAAGTATTTATGGAAAGAAGTTTAAGGCATAAATTCTAAAGCATAAATGGATTTTAAATGCATAAGTATTTATTGAAAGAAAGTTAAGGTATAAATGTTTAAAGCATAACCGATTTTAATGGTATAAGTATTTATGGAAAGAAAGTTTAAGGTATAAATGTTTAATGTATAAATGGATTTTAATTGTATAAGTATGTATTATTTGATATGTACTGAAAATGTTATATAAATGAAAATGTACACTCACTGAAATTTCGCTTAGCCTACTTCTTTTTCCATATGTTTCAACAAATATTTTCTCAGGACCCTTTCGAGACAGTGCACTCCAGAGAGTACCCTCCCCGTGCAAAGGAGTCGAAGCATCGAGACGACGCATGTGACTGCATTAAAATAATTTGCATATTGTATGTGAATATTTTTGTCATGTTTTGATAAAATTATGCATAAATTGAAGAAGGTTTAAATGTTTTGATGATTTGAAAGAAATAAATGTATATATATGTATATTGTGTTTGATTGGGTTGTGGACGAGGAGTCCTAATATGGAAGTTGATGAATTGAAGTTTAGAAGTGTTTTTAAATGTTTTCATCAGGTTTTGTAAATTTGGGAAAGTCCAGCAGGAAACTCGCCGCATTTTCCTCGAAAAATCTAAGTGTTGGAAAAGAAAAGAAAGAAATTTTTTAGCACTTCGTCTCGCATTATTTTTAAAAGATATGTGAAGAATTGTAAAGGGGTTCGCTCCACGGATTTTAATTTATGGTTTTAAGGAAAAGTTCTATATCTGTTGGAGTGCCGGGAGGTCCCCTCGGGTTCATGAGGTTAATCCGGGTCGGGATCCTTCAAAGCAAGTAAGTAAATGGTTTTTGAATAATTAAACCATTTTTCAAGCAAGCAAGCAAATGGTTTTAAATTGTAAAACCATTTTTCAAAGAGCAAGCAAGCAAGCAATCAAGCAAGCAAAGAATGTTTGTGAAAAACAGGCCTTCCCTAGTTCTAAGCAAGAAAACCGGGTCGAGGTATTCCGCACGCGCACTGGTGGTGTTAGGATCTCATATTATTTAGTTTTGCCTCGGCTCAAGAAACGTAGGGACATACATCATGCATTTAAAGGAGACCGTGCACGTACTGTGAGTATATAAGGTTATGAGTCCAACTAAATTATGGTGATGGCGACCCAGTCAATTCCACCATATTCCATCGAAAGGTGATGCGGACACAGTCTTCCACCGGCACGGCCGCCCAAGCCCGCGGTTCACTAGGGTACAATAAGTAAAATAGCCTGGTTGATGTTTTATAAGCATAATATACAGTTTTGAAAATCAACCATCGGCTCCCTGGGCCGCCCAGCCCGAGAGTTTTAAAGCAAACGTTGGTTCAGTTCCCGCTTTATTTCAAAGCATGCGGCTGAAGCCCGTGCCCCGTGTTTATGAAAAGTTTTGAGAAACTTTGAAGCAAAGGTTTATGAAAAGTTTTGAGCAACTTTTAAAGCAGAGTTGAGAAAAGTTTTAGAAACTTTTAAAGCAAGATAAGGCAAGCAAGCAAGAGATTTTGAAAGGTTTTATAAACTTTCAAGTACAATAAAAGCTTCAGAAACTTTAAAGTAAAATAAAGTAAAGAAAGAAATATTTCTTGAAAATATCATAAACGAAAGTTTACAATTTCTTAGATGTTTTCAGAAAAGCAAAACATTTTTCTAAAAGCATACACTCACCGAGCCTGCTTAGCTCATTATTGCTTTTAAAACTATTTTCCAGTACAGTACGGCGACGCCGGAGCATAGTAGATTCTCCCGACTTTTGTATCGTTGTTGTAATTAATAATCTTGTAAGGAAATACTTTGAATTTTGTATAACGGAGCATATATGTACATAGTATAGTTTTGTGAAAATGTGTGAGCTTGAGGCTCTTTGAAAGAATGTTGTCGTTGCCATATTTGAAAATGTGTAAAATTGTGTATACAGGTTTTGGGACATGTCCTATATACAAATTACATACGAAATTTTATAAAATCACAAGTTTAGAAAATAAATTTTATACGAGATCAAGCAAGCAATACTAGCCGCTTCACAGATTTTCTAGTCGCAGAGGTAACGACCGGGAGTTCCTGTGGAGGTTTCGCACACCTGCCGATAGTAGGAGGTGGGGGTGTGACAAGGTGGTATCAGAGCATAAGTGGTTATTAAGCATCGTAGTTTTTGTATACACTATTTTACACTACTGGCAACCATGCATTTTCCAATTCAAAGTACATACATATAAGGTGATTCAAAGTATTAAACAGCTTGATTTTTTTTTATACAAAGACTATAATGCAAGAGGACGCGAGGTCGTCCTAGGGAGAAATATTCCTTAAGTGTTTGAGCGGTCCCGAAGTACCCGAGAGGGATGAGCACATGCTGGTCACCACTCTCTATGAATCGCCTCCAAATAGCAGGTCATTGACCATCTGGGCCACCAGAAAGGAGCTCAAGTGCCGATTGTTTACAAATGAGCAGTGGCACAGAGATTATGCAAATAGTGCAGTCATAGCGACTTGGCCGTTAGCCGGCAGCCTCCACCACCACCTAGAGAGGCTATTGAAGAACCGGGGAGGTCGATAGAGAGAGTACAGAGCCGGGGCCAAGCCACAAGGATGGCAAGCAGGATCCGTAGGCATCGGTTACGGCTAGACCGCAAATAAAGGTTTACTGAGTTAAGGGCCGCATAAATGAGCAAAGAGTCTTGTTTTCCAGCTTCGATGGAAGACAGGCTAAGGATTGGTGGGACGCCGTGGAGAGGAGGTGATCTTGAATGGCATATCATGGGACCAATTTCAACAAGAGTTCATCGATAGGTTCTTTCTCAAAGTCATAAGGATTCTAGAATTGAGGAGTTCTTCGTGTTAGAATCAAGAACATGTCAAGGTCGACATGAGTGAAGAGGTTCTCGGAACTAGTTAGATTGGTTCCATATATTCAAGCTGACAGCCATGAAGTGCAGTTTTTGGTCGACACAAAGACCGGATCCGAAAGTGCATTTGTCTGCGGTTCCTCAGGCACAGATTTAGGACTTGAAGGAGGCGCCTGAAGAGTTGAGCAAAGTACGACTACATGTATCGAGTGAAGAAAGGAAGAGGAGGCACTGTGCACTTCCTACAGCTCTGACAAGATACAGTAGAAAGAGGAAATTATGGGTAGAGGTTACAGAGGCCAGGTGCAGGTCGAGGAGCTACCTCTAGTCGTGTGGATTAGTGAGGCCCTCGGCTGTTAGCAAGCAAGGCACCTGCAGTCTTCCTCCCGTATGTCATATGTGTCAGAGGCTGACACCATGGGGAGTGTAAGAGATTCAGTACAGGTGTTTCCATTGTGGCCAGGACGGCCATTTTATTAGGGAGGTCCTCAACTGGACAGGCAGTAAACATCAAGAGTCGCCTTGGCTACCCCGCACTTAAATTAGCACACAGAGGTCGTCGGGGAGAGGTGTCCCAAGCAGAGGGGCCAACACAGCCGCAGGTAGAGGTGGCCGTGGTAGAGGTAGAGGCAGTGCCCCAGGGGTACAGACAGAGACTCGCACTCAGGCCAGAGTATATGCTGTGACCCAGCAAGATGCGGATGCAGCTCCAGATGTGGTTACTGGTATTATTTCTATCCTTGATCATGATGCTTATACATTAGTGGACCCAGGAGCCACACATTCATTTGCATCCGGTGCCTTTCTTAGATCGTTCCGCATAGAGACCCACCATTAGAGGGTCGTATGAGTTTCCCCTTCCAAATTGAGATCCGTTATTCCTCGTACGGCAGTCGAGATAGTAGAGTTCTCGATTGAGGGACAGATGCCCCAAATGATCTTGTGGCCTTAGATATGAGGATGATGTGGTTCTCGGCATGGATTGGCTATCTCGCCATAGAGCCACATTAGATTGTTATAAAAAGGAAGTAAAGTTGCATAGGCCAGGGAAATTGGAGGTTAAGTTTAGGGGAATATGTAGAGAGTTATCTTCCAATATGATCTCGTCATGACAAATACAGAATGTCGCAGAAGGGCTGTCGTGGTTATCTAGCTTACGGGTGGAAACAGAGCGAGGACTCGTGGATGAGATTCCAAACAGTTAGAGAGTTCTGCATGTATTCCCAGATGATATCAAGCAGGATTACCTTAAAAGAGAGGTGGAGTTCACCATTGATTTGATCCCGGACCGAAATTATTTCCATTCCTCCTTATAGATGGCTCTCGCAGTTAAGAGAGCTTAAGGCTCGCTTAGAAGAATTGTTATAAGGGATTCATTCGACCGAGCATATCCCCATGGGGAGCTCCATTTTCGTGAAAAGAAGATGGGAGTTTATGGGTCAGGTATAGATTACGGTGCAAATTGAACAAAGTTACCATCCGCAATCGCATCCACTCCCTAGGATCGATGAGTTATTCGACGCCTCCGGGGTCCCAAGTGTACTCCAAGATAGATTTGAGGCTCCGGTATCATCGGGCCGAGGGGCCAGAGGGTGGATGTTCCAAGACCGCATTCAGACACGCTACTGATTATTATGAGTTTCGGTGATGCCGCTTGGCTTGACTAATGGTCCGCAGCGTTTATGGATTTGATGAACCCGTATTCCAAACAGATTGGATAAATTGGCCATAGTCTTTATCGATGATATCCTAAAGGTATTCGTGCAGTTCAGAGGAACATTCAGAAAGACCCGAGGATTCACAGGTCATGCACTTAAGGGAGAGACAGTTGTATGCCAAGTTGAGCAAGTGTCAGTTTTGGCTTGACAGGGTGGCATTCCTAGGTCATGTGATCTCAAATTCAGGGGTGAGTGTGATCCCTAAAATGTAAGCCGGTAAATTGGAAACCGCCAAAGAATGTGTCAGAGGTTAGAAGCTTCCTTGGTTTAGCAGGATATTACAAGAAGTTTGTTGAGGGGTTCTCCAAGATAGCAGCCTCACTGACCAAGCTGACTAGGAAAGATGTCAAGTATGATTGGGTGGATGCCTGCCAGCAGAGTTTCGAGGAGTTGAAGGCAGATCGACTTCACCCAGCTCTAGCTTCGCTTCAATGGGAGAGATGTGGGTTTGCGGGTTTACAAGGATGCTTCTACAAGGCCTTGGTCAGGTTTTGATGCGTAATGATAAGGTGATTGCATATGCCTCTAGACACCAAGAAGCATGAGGAGAATTACCTTACACACGACTTTAGAGCTTGCAAAGAATGCGGTTTGGTTCGAAGATATGGAGACATTACTTATATGGTGTTCCTGCGTGATCTTTACAACATCATAAGAGTCTTCAATATATTTTCACCCGTAAAGAGCAACCCGAGGGGCAAAGAAGATGGCTTGAGTTGATTAAGGACTACGACTGTACTATTGAGTACCATAGTACCATCCAGTGGAAAGTTAATGTCGAAGAGATGCCTCGGGTGCAGGCGACTGCAGAGTTCTTTGTCTCATATGAGATCGCCATCTTCCACCTGGTGGATCTAAGAGCTTTGGGTGATATTGGAGGTCGAGAATTCAGAGCCTTGTTACTACATTTCATGTTGGGGACTTCTTAAAGTGGACTGATTCTAGCTAGGCAAATGCAGATCCACGATGATTAAGCTTAAGGAAGAGATAGAAAAAGAAAGAAAGGGTAGAAGCCAAATTGTAGATGATGGCATGATGTTGAAAGGACAGAGAATGCGTGCGTAGTATGACGAGCTGAAGAGAGACATTATGGAAGAAGCACATTCATCCGCTGTGATGCTTATGCATCCGTAGTACCAAGATGTACAGGACTTTGAAAGAACATTACTGGTGGAATGGGATGAAGAAAGAGATTGCAAGCTCTGCCTGCATGTCTAACCCTGCCACAGTGAAGGCAGAGCACGAGGCCCGTAGGAAGATACGCTTACTCCTATTCCAAGAGGAAATGGGAGAAGATCACTATGGATTTTGTGATGTGCCTCCACGCACTGGGAGGGCAACATGATGCTGATAGGGTGATAGTTGATCGACATTTAAGTTCGTCATTTTTCGCGCTAATGCCAGGGATTCTCGGGAAAAGTTGCCTGGCCAGAGTGTGGATTTAGATAGTTGAGACTTCAGTTCCAATGATAGTTTCATCGAGACCCTGTGTTCCACATCCGTGCTAATTTAGTTTCATAAACACTTTTAGTACTCGCCTTCATTTCAAAGACAAAGATTTCATCCTGACTTGATGGTCAATGTAGAGATCATCTTTGTGACGTTAGAGGATATAAATAGAGCTTGTGTGTGATGGAATCTCAAAGGAAGTCGATACTCACTTAGCACTACTTGAGTTTGCTTACAACACAAATTTATCAAGCCAAGATAGATATGTCCCATTTTGAGGCAAATCAGGAGCATAGAAATGCTTAATTTTCAAACAGTTTGGATGAGGTTGGTGAGAGAAGAATTAGTTGGCCCCCAACTAGGCTTATCACTTCGTAGAAAGTGAAAGAGTCGTGATGAACTTGAAGATAGCAAGAGATAGATTAAGCTATGCGATAAATCACGTAGACTTGCAAAATAGATAGGTGACCAAGTCTAAGATTTCACTCGAAAAATGTAGATTTGTGAAACTTATATGTTTCTACCAGGTATATCGGACCTTAAGTGAGATCAGGCAAGTGTGGGGCCGTGAGCTTACAAGCTGAAGTTACCCCCAGTTATCAAGGATTCATGATACATTCCATGTGTCGATGTCGAGGAAATATATCCCGCATCCTCTACATATATCAAAGAGCAACTCAAAGGCAAGCAAAGCAGAATTTTAATTTACAGGAGATACCCGTGCGCATTGTAGACCGCAAGGAACAAGTGTCGAGGACTAAGGTGATTCCTTTGTTGGAAGTCTTATGAAGATCACTGGTAGTGAGTAAATACTGTGGAACTGTAGAGGCCCGTATAAGGCCGCCAATACTTCACTTATTTTCGTGATGGAGTGTATTTTCCTTCCCTTTCTTTTAGAAGTTTATTTATTCATTTTGAGGACCTAAATATGTTCTAAAGGGGAGGATTTTTTGTAACGTTTCCATTCCTGAAAGTACAGATAACAACCGTAGGGGCATATAAGAGCTCTAAGTGTCACATAGTAGCATTTGAGACTAAAGCAGGGAAATTAAAGTTTATGGAACCCAGATCAAAGTGAGAACAAGGGCAGCAAATTATCATTTAGCAAATAGGACATGAATATGAAAATCATATGTAGAGATGGGCCACAAATAGGCATAAGTTACAATTGAAAATTAGCAGATGAGGGTCACCTCACTAATGAAAAGTTGATATTATAAATAATGAGAGCTTGATATGCAAATGTTGAGTGCTCGAGGACTTAAGTGCAATTCTTAGCTGAAAGCTGAGATTAAATAGAGATGAGACAAACAAATAAATCATTTGTCTCATTTTAGGCTAGGTCACGTAAAGAAAGGAGAAGAGAAGGAGAGAGCCAAAAGAAGAGGAAGAGGGAGGAAGAAGAGGGAAGTTGTATGGAAGGAGACCAAACCAAGGTAAGTTTTCATTTGGAAATCATGGGTAATTTGATGTCTTGAGCTTGGCATTTCCATGGAACTTTAGTTACTCCTTGTTCTAGGGCTTGTGAGAGATCACATTAACCCTAGAATTCTTTAAGTTTTCGTGGGAAAAACCTCAATTGGTGGAATTAAATACGGAATCAATGGCAATTTTATGGTTTTGTAAGAATCGAGGACCTTAGGTAGAGTTTCTGCATTTTCACCTAGGGGTTTTGTGGTATGAAGTTCCAAATCACCAATTCAAGTGTTGTAGTTGGTTTGATGAATTCAAGTTGTTTTAGATGAATCAAAAGTTTACAAAGGAGAATGTTAGGTTTTTAGCTGAAATTTGCCAAAATTTGGTAAAAACCACTGTTTTTCTTTGTTATAGATTAAGTTATAATCATCCAAATGAATTGATTCCAATTGGTAAAGAAACCATAAGAGATAGGATACAAATTTATAGAAGGAACCAAGAGCAAATTGTAACTCTGGCTCCCAAATACGGACTGAAAGGTGAGCTCTCGTGTAGCTCACTGATTTTGCTCTGTTTTGGGTATGGTTGTAGTGTTTTTGGCCATATGGAGTTTCACTCATCCAAATTGAGTGATTCAAATTTGGGTAAATAGACATCTAGGGAAATAAGTTATCTGGTAGATGAAGCATGCAAACTGTAAGCCAAAAGTGCCCAGAAAATTTTTCAAAGTGGAGCTATGTGCAGATTCTTGTTCTGCCAAATTGAGTCATCTAGATGTAAAATACAAATAACTTGAGTTTTGGGTGATCCAAATTGGGTGATTCCAATGAGAAGAAACCTTAGAACTAGCTTCAAAGGAGTAAAGAAAACCATTTCCAAATTATGGAGTTAAGATCCCAGAAATCATGATAGAATAGTAGGTGATTCAGTGAGTTTGGAATCAAACATGCTGTAACTTGTGTTATATGGTTGAGGGCCTTAGGAGAAGGAATTTTACATTGAAATTTTACAGATATGCTATTGGATATATAAAGGACTGATCTGGAGAGTTTCATAATTTTTGAAGACTCATGACAATTTTTGGGTAATAAAGTCCATAGGAGTATTGTTGGAAAAGGGTACCAAATGAGTGGTTTTTTTGTTAGGGTTTTTTAAGTGCTCAAGGGTAAATCTGTTAATTTGACTTTATATGAATGTTGTGTGACCTTAAAGTATTTGCGTGTGAAGTTCGTTAAGTTTATACGCCTATACATAGGCGACAATATGTCGTCGTATTCGGCTGGAGTGTGTAGGCTAAAAGTAAAGCATGGGAAAAGTGTGGAATCAGGCCCCCAAGTTTTAGCAAGCAAAGAGGTGAGGTTCTAAACTATTTCCAAATACCAGCGTATTATTATTATTATAAACCTGCTTTATTAATCGGGTATTTCATGGTTTTGATTTGGTAAACCATTTTCAAGAAACAAGCAATGAATTAGAATCAAGTAAAATGGTTTGAGTTAACCATTTTTGAAAGTAAGTAAATGGTTTCTAAATTGTAAACCATTTTTCAAGCAAGTAAGTAAGTAAATGGTTTTTGAATAATTAAACCATTTTTCAAGGAAGTACAAATGGTTTTAAATTGTAAAACCATTTTTCAAAGAGCAAGCAGCAAGCAATCAAGCAAGCAAAGAATGTTTGTGAAAACAGCCTTCCTAGTGTCTCTAAGCAAGAAAACTTACAGGTATTCCGTGACGTACCCAAGTGGGTGTTAGGATCTCATACATGCATTTTAGTTTTGCCCGGCCTTCCAAGAAACGTAGGGACATACATCATGCATTTAAAGGAGACTGCGGCACGCACAAGAGTATATATAAGGTTATGAGCTCTAACTAAATTATGGTGATGGCGACCCAGGTCAATTCCACTTATATTCACTAAAGGTGATGCGACAATGTGTCCTTCACGCACTCCAGGCCGCTCAAAGCCTGGGTGGTTCACTAGGGCACAATAAGCAAAATAGCTCAAAGGTCGATGTTTTATAAGCATAATATACGCTTTGAAAATCAACCATTGGTTCCCGCCGCCTGTGCTTCCTGAGAGTTTTAAAGCAAAACGGCCGAGCCCAGTCCCGCTTTTATTTCAAAGCATGCTACGAGCCTGTAGTTCTGTTTATGAAAAGTTTTGAGAAACTTTTGTGCTAAAAGGTTTATATAAATTTTTGAGCAACTTAGCTAAAGAGTTGAGAAAAGTTTTAGAAACTTTTAAAGTAAGATAAGGCAAGCAAGCAAGAGATTTTTGAAAGGTTTTATAAACTTTCATAAGTAAGCAATAAAGTTTCTGCAAACTTTAAAGTAAAATAAAGTAAAGAAAGAAATATTTCGAAAATATCATGTAAACGAAAGTTTTACAATTTTTAGATGTTTTAAAAGTAAAACATTTTCTAAAAGATACACTCACCGAGCTCATTTAGCCCATTATTTTCTGCTTTAAAAACTATTTTCCAGTACAAAGACGCAGATTACGATATAAGAGATTCTCCCACTTTTGTATCGCTATAATTATTAATATTATCAGAAGGAAATACTTTGAATTTGTATAATGGAGCATATGTATGTACATAGTATAGTTTTGTAGTCGTGGAGCTTGGAGGCTCTTTGAAAGAATGTTGTTGGTTGCCATATTTGGAAATGTGTAAAATCAGGTATGTGTTTTCGGGACATGTCCTATATACAAATCAAGTATGCCGAAATTTTATAAAATCACAAGTTTAGAAAATAAATTTTTTATACGAGATCGTAAGCAAGAATACGCTTCACTTTCACAGGATTTTCTAGTCAGTTAGAGGTAAGGCCGGGAGTTCAGGAGGGCTCAAGACACTTGCCGATAAGTAGGAGGCGGGGTGTGACATTTTGTATTCGGGGTAGAGCCCCGTACAAAGGAGACTCGCCCGATTATTTAAAGTGGCGTCAGTAACCCGACTCCACTTGTATTCGCGTGCTGACAGTAGTCAAACTTGACCCCCTGGTTGGGGCCAATAATATCTAGACATTAATGTTAAAATTGAATGTAATAACCATTAATTTAATTTTAAAATTATATCTTTAAATATGAGTATCATTACTGGGTCGCACAATCTCATTAAAATTTTGGAAATTATTTTAGATCCAATTCCATAAAATTCCTCATGCTTATTCGCTAGCATCACATAATCATTTTATTATTGATCCTTTACTTATTTCACATGTTTCAAGTTATTTAACATGCACCGCTCAATATTTTACATTAATTTATTAGGTTTTCCATAATAATAATAATATTATATAGACATTAATGTTACTAAAATTGAATGTGATAACCATTAATTTCAATTTCTAAATTATCTTTAATATCTTAGTATAGCTGACGTTGTCGCATAATCTCATTAAAATTTGAAATTATTTAGCCTCCAATCTCATAAAATCCGATCATGTTTATCTCACAGGCATTACATAATTATTTTATTATCGATCTCACGGAGTCCACATGTTTCAAATTAATAAAATTAATTTAACATGCACCATCTAATATTTTACATTAATTTATTAGGTTTTCCATAATAATAATATCTAGACATTAATGTTGCTAAAATTGAATGTGATAAAATTCATTAATTTAATTTCAAAATTATCTTTCTTAGTATTATCGATATCGGGGTTGTACAATCTTATTAAAATTTTGAAATTATTTTAGTTCCAATCCCATGTACCCGATCATGCTTACTTTATTATTATTGGACCTCTTAATGGAGCTTCTGTAGGTTTCAAATTAATTAAATTAATTCTTAACTCTTCACTCATTCAATATTTTACATTAATTCAACTAAATACTTCATGCAATAATATTATCTAGACAAAACAAATATCATTATGCATATGCATATCACATGATGAAATTATATGGCACCACCTATTCTAAGTAGCATGGCAAGCATACATCATATGTTATATCTATATAAAACAATTATAAGCAAAGAATAAATAATGGGCCCTTAATCCATGGTTTGAAGAAGAAAAAAATAACAAGCCCAATAGGCCAAGAACCCTAACTTGATATCTAGCCTCAGAATCCATCTTTCCATCAGTCTTGAAATTTCTTGAATTGTGGATTGGGTTAGTAATTGATTTTTGTGGCTTAAGCCCAAAAACACAAAACTTTAACTAGTCCCCTCATATTAAGCACCAAATCGGACAATCACCGCACACAACTTTGATCATCACGATATGCGGAAGGTATATCACCACATGAGGAACCAATCCAGCCAACATTTGTCCAAATTCGACGCTCAAGCCCCCACGCACGCGCCAAAAACCGCAAGCAAAATCGTTTGTCGCCACCGCACAAAGTCGAATCATCATGAAATTTTATGTAGGGATAACAACACTTAAGGAACATACTGGGTCAAATTCATTCAAACTGAGACTACACACACTCCCAAGCAACGTCCGTCAAAACTAAAATCATCGCCATTCACCTACGTGACCTTGACACGTAAAATTTTATAAGGAGGTAGATCACGAAGAAAGGGATTACCTGGCCAAATTTGATCTGGTCCGTTAAAGACGTGCTCCCTATGCACCTCAAGCCAAGCGTGAGTCCTAGTCTCAATCCGCTTTATGAGACACGTGTGGCACGTGCCTAGGCCCTCCCCAATGACCCTCTTCCTCCCACGACCCTCCTTTGTGTCCCCTACATGATTATGGTGTTGGTATGCCAAACCGAGGCTTCGATCTACAATTTAAAAACAATGAACAATAACATGCAAGAAAATTCCACTTTCGATACTGGCTACAATTATCCAATAAATCCGAATTTACATAGAATTATCCAATAAATAAATAAATAAATCAATGAGGAATAATTTTGAATCTTATGATTAGCCTCCAAGTTACATAAAAAATACAATCAAATTTCTACCATGGATTAAGGCCAAAATAAAACATTCATTCATACAAAAATATAAATAACATGAAACATAAACCTAAAGGCCATATATCTAATTGGGATCAAATATACATGTAAAAAAATATAATGATTCTAAGACCACACATTGATTCAATCCGTGCCCGATACTAATTGTCGGGATCAATGTATAACTAAGCCCGGATCATGATCGATAAGATATTAGTGATACACTAATGTCATCAGGCTTAGCTACAATCCTGGCGCGAACCTTTCAAGCTATTCTAATTGCGACAAATCTAGGTGTAGCGCCTAATCGCTGTAGACTAAAGGAGAGAACACCCACGTATGTGTAAAGACCATATGGAGAATATATCAAGGTCCTAAGGAAACGGGTCTATTTATATACTCAAAATTTAACTTTATAGGTTACTTGTCAAACAAGCAAACCAATCAAAGCACACCAAGCCACCTATATTGTATTCTATTTTTTTTTTTATAATTAGAAATCCATTAGAGAGTAAGGAGACAAATAAAGCCAAGTGTAAAGAATTCTATCTCTGCTAGAAATCCATTGGAAAGCAAGGAGGCTAATGTGCCTATAGCAATCTCTATCCCGCCATGTTAGATCGATAGATTTCTTTTAGGAATAAGGTTTTTTTCTTGCATATTAAGTAACCAATCCTTGTTTTATTATTGCCTTATCTTTTAAATAATTATTAAATAGACTATATCACTAATTAACTAGTCTGGGATCTAATGGTCCATGATTAATTTTGGCTCTTCATCAACCCGATCATAGTGCTTTTAAACATAAGTCCGGGACACCTATTGTAAAAATTGAACTTAAATTTGGGATAAAATGTATGGGTAGGTGGAAACTGCTTTCTAAGATACCTTTTTGTTTTTTCCAAATAAGAAAATAAAAGATATATTTGATAACCAAATTTTATTTTATTTTTAATCTACAAAACTTTTAAATTATTTCAAATATATATTTTAAAATTTTAAAAAATTTAATCTATAAATATATATACAAAATAAGATGACTTATGTAAAATTATTTCAAAACATATTTAAAAATATTAAAACGAAATTAAAGTTTCTAATGGGATTTTTACTTCTTCTGAGTTTATGGTGTCGTTGCTTAATTAAGAATTCCAATTCCCAAACATAAACTTCCATTAATCATATTTGAATTGAATCTAATCCCCAAAACAAAACTAGTGGAGTTGAATCGAATCATATGAAACATCCTAGACAAAACAAAACAAAACAATCCAACATCTAAGTTAGAATTAAAACAAAATGTTCTTAAAAGCTAAAAAGGAATTACGATGGTGTTAAGACATCGAGGAAGAAAGGAATAATGCAAAGATGTAGATGGAATCTCAATGATGTGAGATCACGCGACATGGCCTTGTAAGATGTAACTAATGGAAGCATGATCAGGTTTGCATAAAGAGTGTGCTCAGAAGGTCACAAGTACGTCTTTTGATCAACCGGTTCTTATTCCACGTGTCATTCCGTATCAAGCTACGTCATCCTTGACATGACGTACATTATTATCTCCTCATTGTTTTATTCACACCAAGTGAGAGGGATGTGGCCTCGCGCAACCCCGCCCCAAATTAACATCACATTTGTATATCTCGTTTCCCACTTTAAAATCGAGTTCTGGGCAGATATTTGTGTTATTTAAAAAAAAAATTTATCAAAAATAAGTTGAAATTGAAAATAAATATTTTAAACTAATATACAAAATTTATCATCTATTCTTTCAAAAAAAAAAATAAAAAAATTATCATCTATTTTTAAAAAAATTTAAGTCAATAATCAGAATCATAGTCATCGATTATGACATTAATTTTAAAAATTTCAAAATATTTTTAATACTATAATAAATAACTACAACATTAAGATAAAAAAATTCTAATATTATATTAAATAGCTACTGTATTATTTATGTACTAATTTTGATATTATTTCTGCTTTAACCTATTTTATTAATTTTATTTTTCAAAATAAATTATATATGTCCAATACTCTTAAATGACAGAAATTATGTTTTGAAGGTTGGGATGAACCCTATTTGATAGACCATCAAAATTAAGCCATCGATACATATTCAGAAGACAAAATGTTCATCTCCCATCCAAGTCCAACACTCCCACCTAAGCATCTCCCTTCCACAAAATGCCACTCTTTCCCTATTTTTCACCCCCAACTAACTCATTTCGATTTTTTCTTTCCACTAAGGTTCAAATTTTTCGATTTTTTTGTAATAACCGGAATAAATTAAATCAACTTTTGATATATATCAATACATTTACCTATATTAATAAGTAATTTAATAAATATAAACAATATTTTTTCTTATTCATAATAAAATTTATTTATAATATTAATAATTTTCATATTTTAATCTTATTTTTTATACTTTTATATTTTAATTTTTTATAAACCTAAAATTTAAAAAAAAATAGAAATAAAACCCACAAGTTAAACTTTTTTAAAGGTAAAAGTAATAAAAAAAAACCTTAACTATTTAACAAAAAAAATATTATTAATCATTTTAGTATTCAATTTTAAAAGTAATATTTGAAAGTGAATAAAATTAAAATTAAATGTGTTACAAACTAAAATTAATAAACACTAACAATTAAACGTACTTTTAATTATGGGACATTGTTACTTTCCTAAATCTATATATGAAAATTATTAATTTTGTTTATTAGTTTTGATTTTTCGAAATTTGATCAGTGGAATTGCACGAAATGCCATATTGGAAAGCACAAAAAGAACCTATAAATCTTTGTAGCTTAGGTCTTTTAATTTGGATATTGAGTTTAAGTTGAGAACACAACTTAAGACCTTCTCTTTCGACTCCGTACTTATGAGATTCCATAAGTAAGGGAGTCAATCGACTGCTTCTCTTCCAAGTTTTTCTCGCGGCTTCGAACTCTGGTCGCTGAAAAGCCTTAGAAGACCATAGCGAATCTTTTCCTTCCAAAGAATAGCTCTAGCATCAGCTCTACCATCAAGGCCGTTAAGAACACATCATAATACCATTTAAGGTCACTTAGTTGTTCTTACATCTTAAGTTTCAGAGAATTTTTGTAGTTCTTTCTCCATAAAATGCTCGGATCACCTATGAAGTAAGCCTGGTTATAGCATGTTCAATCTATGATTGAGTTTTGTTCTCCCTTCCTCATTCGTACTTTTAAAATATGAAATCTTTCTTTTTCACTTAGGTAGTTTTCCACCAAAGTTTTAATGTGCCATCAAAACCTACGTGACTAATCGGGACAACATTCCAATCATCATCCGCTTGGCAAATGCTGTGCGAGTCGCCATTTGCATTCGACGGCCACAATGAAGATTTCATGTTCGTAAAGAGCATCTATATTCCAAGAATAGATGTCATTGCTATTATAACTATTTTGTTTTCGTCATTTTTCCTCAAATTCAAATCCGAGGAGTAGCTCGATAAAAGTTTTTCGATCGATGCCAAGTTTTAACTTGTTTATTTGTTCTTCTTTCTTGCTCAGCATTATCTTCAATAAGTTTTTCTGTCAATAGGAATTTGTTTCGATCCACTTAAGAAGTTTACTTGGTTTTGAACAAGAGGGATCTTTATTTCTATTCCCGTTTACCTCAGGTTAAAAGTCTTATCAATTCATCATTACTTTTATTACTTCCTAATTTAAGGTTTTATTGGTTTGAATATAAGACTTTCTTGCTTTTCTTCTTTTTCTTCCTTTTCGTGTTTATAATTTTTTGTAAAAGTATTTACTTTCAATTCTATTTAATCGAGAAAGTGTTCCTAGAATTCTGATTAAAATTATTTTGTTGGTCGAATGCCTTTATATCTTTCAGCTTCATATTCTGCTTTTCATCTTCTTTCAATCAATTTGTTTAAAAGGCAGGCTATTATTTCACACCTTTGTTTCTTTATTTTTATTTCTTCCAAAGGGGATGGGTTGGATACCATCTTCTTTCAAGCAGTACTGACTTCCATTCTTTGAACATATTTATTTGAGAAGGATATTTTATTTTGATCAAGGTCGCATAAATATCAAAATATGTGTGGTAACCCTGAATCCATGTTTTCTAAGGAAGGATAAAATGGTAATTTCGCTGAAAACCGGAATCTTTTCTAGATCCTGATGACTTTAAACAGACCACCGTTGGAATAGTCTCAAGGGAATCTACCGCTGACTGCCTAATTTACTAATTCCGAGACAATTTCCCGAATTTCACGCTTTTCGAGGTACGAGGGATGCATGACACTGTAGGTTTCAGAGGCCCGCAGGCGCACGGTCCAAAGGTGTATGCAAATAAACCCAGGCCAAGTGGGGGCCTACTTAGACATATTATGGCATGATGCCATTGGGAGGGATATCTCAAGATGTATGGATAAGGATAAGGGTATCCAAGGTGTCCAATGAGAAATTGGACATGTGGCGACGAGAGGACTTTCTTCACCAAGTCTTCCAAATCAGCTGAAGGAGGGAAGGAGAGAGGAGAGACCAACCCTATAAAGGAGATGAGAAGAGGTTTTACAGAGAGAGGCTCCACCTTCTCTGAAAATTCTCAGACTGACCGTCGGTTTCACGAGACAAGGAGCAGTTGCTCCTACTAAGAAGACTACACGCGGGTTACTAGCTTTGTGTTTCATTAAACTCAGAAGTGCTGTAGGGGTTTTTCCTCCTACTTGCTTTACTTTCGCTTAAGTGGTTATGTACCTGGATGGGGATTTGTCGAGGCCTCTGATGGTCGGGCTCTCTACGCTCCAAAGCTTGGACCGAGTTAGGAAATCCCTGTGAGTAGCTTGATGCTCCATCTGACCGTTTGTAGTGTTTTGTTTGATTTATGGTGTCATGTTATTACCATGAGAAAAATAACATGTTTGTGATTTTACGTAGCTCTAAGACGAACCGCCTGATAGTGCCTTAGCCCCATGAGCTAAGTTTATGTTATTATTATAAACTCCACAATATGATGTATGGATTAAATTATGTTAATATACGTAATGAGTGATATATTAGCATGTGTATTATGTTCAGGTGCCATTGCATCAGACTTAGGTGGGGAGAATCCGTTAGGGAAATTCCACTACTGGGCTTTGCTCACCCCGTCGTGGGACTATTTTTTAGGTACCGAAGACGCGCTTAGGGATGGAACGCTTCCGGCCTTACAAAGTAAGAAACTACTAAGATGGCCTTATCTTCACTTTGTTCTTTGTAAAATTCGCAAGAAAACCCATTGTGATAAATTGTAATTAAAACACAATCAGAAATAAATCATTTTGTATAAAATATATAATTATGTCAATGGATATACGCCCACCTAGCTGGTTTATTATTATTTAACGTGCCCTCACGCATGTGAGACACGTGGATTTCACGTCGACGGTAGTCAAATCTGACACCCCGATCAAGGCCATACAATGTGAACATCGAATATTCATTTCATTGTTTCCATAGTTTGATACCATTGTTCTCTAAATTTCTTTGTTTCGAGATAATTTTGGAGAAACCATTATTTTTTCTTTTTATGTTCTCTCGATTTTGCTTCTTTCTCAAGTATTCTTTTGTCTATTTCAACACATTTTCTCACTGGCCATCATGTCGAATGTAGAGGCTCATCATTCTAAGTGACACTATCTGAGAAATGTTGGAGACCTATCTCGAGAGTTTGGAATGTTTGGTTCAGGCTTCGTGATATTTTAAATCAACAGATGAATAGTCTACTTCTTTCTAGATTTAAGCTTTGACTCGAACATTTGATCTTCTCGAAGGAGTTCTAATTTCTAAATAAGAATTAGAAGACCTTGCGTATCATGGTCTTAAGTTTTCTTTTCGCTCAAAATTAATTTGAACATTTCCCCTCGTCTACCTTTCTATTATGGATAAGAGTTTTGGCTGCTCAACTCCGCTTGAGCCAAGAGTTGCTGAAATTCCATTCGCAGGATTGTGTTAAATATTCCATGGAATAGGTTTTGAATTATGACTGTCAATTTTTCTCATTTGCTTGCCAAATTACTGCCTGATTTTCGAGGACAAAGGCAATTGATTAACTAATGAGGTCATTACTTGTAGCATACCCCAGATACTATAAGTATATTTCGAATTCAGGATCCATGTCATAATTTTGAGTTTGAATGTTTAGATATGCCTTATGAATGCTCTTATCATTCATACGCCTAACTCTCTAGATTTGGATAATAAGAATACACCTATCTAAACGATGTATTTCTGTTTCATTAACTTAAAAGGAATCCTCGAATTTGTTAAGTGTCTTGCATCACGCAGACATATACATATAGGTTTGTCTAAACCCTAACCGGTTAAGGGCTCAGTCGCTACCTGATAACTCCTATATGTAGAATTTGAATTTTCTTTTGAATTGCTCTAGATCCTTAAGATCGTGTTCACAGTTTCGTCTCTTAACCTATCAATGAGTATTTCAGATTTTGATTCTATAATCTTTTTGAATTCAAAAGTTCCTATTTTGTATAGTTCTTTAATATTTTGTGTTTCTGCATTTCATTCTTGATATATCGTTCCCAATCTTCTATAGAAATGTAAAGTTTGTTTTCAAATTGTTGTTACATTTGTCTTAATTTGTCTATCTATCCTCGATGAATTCAGGTTTGAATCTAAGACTCAAATTTTTTGATGAAATTTGACATTTCTATCCATTCTACAAGAATTTGGATTCTAACATTTAGAGGGGACCACCACCTGTGACCACCTACCACAATAATGTATTTTACTACCGACCAACTATATAATCAAGGACTAACACTAACTCGTGGAATCAAGCAATTATTTTGAAAGAATACAAATACAAAATTAATCAAAAATTTTCGCATAACTCGTTCCGATACCAATTCTCTACGTGACCTTAAACAATTTGAACATATATATTTTTGAACAAGAAATATTAAAATTGTTTTATAACAAGAATTGATTTCTTCAGTACTCCAAGTACACAGAATAATCTGCTTCCTCGCTTAAAACACCACTTAGCGGTTCGTGGAGGTTTGAGGTTTCCAGCCCGATAATTATTCAAGTTGAATATATTTGAACAAACATGCAAACAAGATGCAATTTTGGAATCAAATAAAGAATGCATTGAAATTTGAATTGAAATTTATCGAACTTTGAAAACTTACAAACTGATGCAAGCTTTGATCAAAGAGTTTAGTAAGCAAAGCCGATACAAGGCTCTCGTAGCTTCCTCTCTAACTTCCTTATCTCTAAACTTATCCCGCCCAACTAAGGAGACAACCCTCCTTATATAGGAAATTTTTGGATTTGAAATAAAATCTCGACGTCCACATTGGGATCACATGTGACTTTCAAGGGTCACATACTTGAAGAGTCACCCGTCTCTTGCTTTTCAAGAGTCACCCCGCTTGTGTCAAGAATTTTGTCTTCTTCTGCAAGTGGGGCTTTTGCTCTTTGAAAGTGGGGAACAGCCTGTCAAGTCTGTCACCGTTTGAAATGATCTAAGATGCTATCACACCACTCAGGTCCGTATTTTCCATTCTTCATTAAACTGCCGAAGAAAGCATCCTGCACTGATTTCGAATTTCGAGCATGTACATTCCCTTCCTCGAGGCAAAGGCTTTCAAGATGTTGATATCCTCCTTATCATCCTTACTCAAGGAGTGAAGGGAGGCCGAGCACATGTCTTCATTTTGGTCGAAGAAGGTCAGGCCGCTTTGCCGTGTCATCCTCTGCCCCGAGTCCGAGTCGAAGTTTTGAAAAGCCAGCCTCGCCGCCTCGCTGGATTTGTCTTTGAGCCTCGTGTCGTATTCAAGGAAATGAGTTTCGTTATCGGGCTCTGGCAAAGGCACCAAACAGTACTCGCCTTCAAGAAGAGGGCTTTTTCAAATCAGGGCTTCGGGGCTTCAAACCATTTTTTGACAAAGATCAAAGCTGGGCTTCAGAGATTTTGAAAGCTACTTCACCATTTGATTTTTGAATTCCCTAGCCAAAAACTTAGGAACGGGCTCGATGGGATTGATGGGTACACAATCCCAACAAAGAATCCAAGGGATTCTTAATTGAGAATTAAAGAAAGTGAATAGCTATTTCCAAGAGGGAAAGCTTGGCCAGCTTTGACGGAAATAATCAAAACTTTTGGGTGATTTCCTGTGATTAAAATACCTGATTGGCTCCTTATAAGAAGCTCAACACACTCCCGAAACCAATTTTGAAAAGCTAACTTTTCATCCCAAATTTAAAAACCAAGAATGAGTTTTTGGCCTCGACATGTAAAGTATGGTACCAAGCATTTTGTAAATACAAAATCAAAAAAGTCTTTCGAGGATCAAAATGTCTAGAAAGTCTTGTGGGTAAAAATATTTTGACCCCAATCTTTTTCATTAATGACTTTAAAATTTTGCATTTTGAGTAAGCAAAGCCATACCTCGTGGTTCATGACATGAGATATTTGAATGTGACCGTATCTACGAGTATGAATTCAGAATTTACTGGGTTTTTAGTATTTCGTTGAAACGAAATACTTTTCATTTAAAAATCTTTTCACCTCAATCTCACCTAAACTCGATATATGATCAGTTCTAAAATTCAAGTAATAATTTGTTCTTTCATTTGGCATGCAAATTTCTGAGCTGGTGTTTGGTAGAAAAGAAGGTTAAGGGTTTTCCTAAAACTTCAAACGACGGAAGCCTGAGGCCTTTCTATCGTATAAGAGGCTTTTGAAGTGGGTTTGATTGAATCCTCAAGCTTACCGCTCATTTTCCCCAGAAAATCCCGCAAAGAAACTGGGAAATATTTGAAGATCCTTTGATAAATTCAATTTCAAATCAAAACAGATAAAATAGCTTGTAGTCATCCGGGCAAAAATCTGTTTTGAAACCAAGTTTGAACATCTTTTTGCAATATTGCGCTTTGCAATCAACTCTTAAAGAAATTCTTTGCTGAAAACATCACTTTGAAATTTTGAATTACAAAGCAATGGCTAAAATTTCTTTTAAATCAAGGAATAATTCAATCAGGACCACCCAACACAAGAGTGAAATCTAACAATTGAAATTTTGCCTTTGAAATTCTATTTTAAAATCCCACCATCCTATACTGGAGGCACTGTCTCTATAATAGAAAGGCTTCAGTGAAGGATACCAAGGCGGAAGTTCCTAACCTCGGATTTTGATCTTTACTACCCAAGTATGTTCTCATCAAGGTAAAGGATTTTTCTTTAACTCAAATAAAGGCTCGATTAAAATCCTTAAGATTCAAAACTCACTAAGAAGCAGGCTTCCTAAGAACCTTTGTAACTGTGTTTTATCTTTGATTTCATCAGAAATTCATTGCAAAATCTATTTGTTTCTTGTATAGCTTTATTCGGGCTCTCATGAATATCAAATCCTAAAAAACCTAATATTTGTTTGAACAATTTAATTTTGTCGCGTAGATTACTAAACTATTATCTCTTACAATTTTTTGAAAATTTTTAATGTTTTGAAATGCTTCCTCAATTGAATTTGCAGGATATAGTTAAACATCATCAATAAAACAATAGAAAATCTAGTGTATTCATTGAATATTTCATTCATCATATTTTAAATTAAGGGGCATTCGAGATACCATTTCCATTGAATGTGATTGAGATTATTTTTTGAAATTCTTAGAATTTCAAAATCTAAAGGTATTCACTAATACTTCACAACACATCACTGGTTTCAACCTTCTTGCCCACCATTGACTATGCAGCCGACACCAGTTTCGTCCCAAAATCTCCTCAATAAGCCAAAACTCGCACTTACCGAACTCTGCATACAAACACATATCCTCAACAACTAGAATACAATCCTCAAGTGATACCTGGCGTCTCACTCGACCGAGGCATCAAATGTCATCCCCGAAGACTACTACAACCTACTAGATAAGGTCGAAATAATCTCTACGATGAGGTCCGAGGAATGCGCCGGCGCATTCGTCAATCCAAACACCAGAACCTCAAGTGCTCCACCACCCTAAACGAGCAGCTCAGTGTGATATCTCCTGCTCCTAACTCTACTCTGACACAACCAAAGGCGAAGGGTCATCTTGGAGTGTGACTTAATTCCTCCCCAACCGATCAAATAATCCACTCCATCCTGAACGGGTACCGATTCTCGATCACAACCCTGGCTCACCCGTCTATAGCCACTTCACACCCTACACCTGCCCTCTTCTTCTGAATCCAACCGAAGCCGCCCATGGTGAAGTGCTCTGGCCTAATAATCCCTTGTCCAATAGCCCCTCAGAGTCGGACTCGAAGTTCCTGTACAACTCAACCTGCCATCCTAAGGCACCATAGAGATGGTTAAAGTACTGTGGTGTAACTCGATACCGGGTCTACATCCCATGGAGGTACCCGTAGCTCTATCCGAAAATATCGCGTATCGCAAAAACCACTTTCTGGAGGTAGATCTAGTCTCGCCCCACCTCGCCCTTCTGTAAGGCTCAGCCTAACTCCGCCTAACCGGTCCCTGCGACTCGACTATGTCGGGGTCTGGCAAAATACCGTGTCGCTTCTGGAAATACAACACGAGCACCGTCCCGCGTGTGTGCGGTGAACTCTCCGCGCTCACAATCGGCAACAACCTAAATCACAACCAATCCATCCTAAGATGACATCAACTCGACATATCCATAATCTTTACGTCCGCTGCGAGTGTAGTCCTCGAGATCTCTAACTCGCAACTCCGACATATCGCACCTATTCTCGCCTCTAATCCTTAGAGAATCATACAACCCGCTCCTCTGGTTGGGTCTCTAGAGGTCCTTGCCCATTTCTTCCCACCATATTCAGCCTCATTCCCAGCCAGAACAGCCTGGCCTAACTCGGGTCGGGCCGAGGTAATTTCCATAAATGCAACACTTTCTCGCTCGCATGAACCAATGGTCTACCACCACCTGGATCTCTACCCCCGCGGAATGCCTGAGATGATACGTCCCAAACCTCCGGGAGGTTACTAGGATCTCCATGTCCACCGTTATACTAGCCTCGTGCACATGTTCTCCTGAACACCTCAAGTACGCACAAGGCCTTGATCAAATACAAGCCACGTCAATCACAACGGTGTTCCAACATGCTCTGGACGCCCTCTTACGCCCCCGTCCCCATCATTACACAATCAACATGGCAACAAAAATCACTAATTTTTCATTTCGAATTCGACTAGCAATGCGATGTCGACATTACTGTATTTCGACAACCATGTGAACTTAATCCCACATTTCCTAAGTGGTGCTAAATCTGAATCCACTCTAATCCATTTAATCTCTATAAATTCTAGGCTCTGTCGATTTCAAAGACCCAAACTCAAGGCCCAATTCCCAACCTTACATTCACCCATTTTCCTATACGCATCACAATTAAGTATAATTTATCGCAACTACCGCAAGAATCACCATTTCAAATGTATTAATCCATCACAAGATTCTAAGGCATAATCCACAACCCCAGACACTAATCATACACAAACTCCAATGTATACGCAATCAATTTCTCATATTAAAAATATTGTTAACAAAATTTTATTAAAATTTATTTTTGTAATTTTTATTTTTCTAAAATTTTATCAAATTTTATTTGATTTTGATTTTATTTTATTTGAATTTAGTTAAATATTATTTTAATTTTTTCAAAAATCATTTACAACGAACAAGACCATTTAATGACTCATGAACAAGATCAAGTCAACCGGTTCCAAAAATCAGTCGTAGCCGAAGCCAAGTGGCACTCGTGCACCAAATCAGCCTCACTGATCAGTCAAGACGCCAAATTACAGCAGACTGCACGCCTGGGGCCGTGAGTCTCGCGCGCTTACGCCAGGTTTTCGCCAAGGCTACCGCCGCACGCCGCGCTACTTCACGCCGTGCTGCAGCCTCGCCCGCGCGCGCCCCGCGACCCATGCCGGCCTTCGTTGCCGCCGCCGCCATGCCGCTCGCTAAGGCCCGCTTCGCGTATCTCCGGGGCCGCCGCTGCGCGCCGGCCGCTTCGCCGCCATAAGGCCAGCCGCCGCTCGCGCTTAGCGCCTGAAGCGCCTCTCGCTACCCGCCTCTCGCCTCACATACGCTCGAGCTCATACAACCACCCCAGGCACCCAAAGACTCACACCATCAGCTCTCCTGGCCACACACAATTTTATCGTGACTCACACACCCGCAATACAAGACTGCTGCAAGGCCAGCCAGACAACCTCAACCAAGCTTATTCCGCAATACACCCAAATTCTTCCAACCTTCCTATTGCAATATAAATCAACCCGTCGTAATACAAAAATCCTTTCTCATTAATACAACTGCGTAGAGTCTTCAAAATTTATGCACCATGTAAATTTTTTTCATTTTTCTTTAATTAAAAAAATTTTTCTCATTATTTCCAAAGAGTTTGGAAAATCACAAAAATCACAAAAATCATTTTTTCATTTTCTTGGGACACTCAAATAAATTTATAAAATTTATTTTCCATTTTCTTAAATTTTATACCATATGAAACCTTAGAAAATTGTTTTCCCACTTCATGTCCAAGAATTTATACTTTATTTTCCTTTTTCCGCTTTTCACTAAAATTTTTCCACTCAAATAAATTTATAAAATTTGTTTTCTTCCATTTTCTTCAATTTTACCACTAGAAATCTTAAAATTATTTTCCTCCATATAACTAAATAAATTTGAAAAATTTATTTTTGCTTTAAATTCTTTTTCACTTTCCAATATCCCAAATAATTTTAGTAAAATTATCATTTATTTTTCTTTCAATACAATCAGAAACTAAATTCACCTTTCTTCTCCTACTAAACCAAATAAATTTATGAATTTATTTTGGTTAATTCGTTCAAGCTTACACACCTGTGAACACCCAAAATGTTCCACAAACCTATGCCATCAACCAAGCATATCACCCATAAAATTCCAATCACATAACACCTACAATTCATGTTATGCACAACTGTAAGCATGCAAGCACACTTCACAAAAATCCAATCACACAAACACACCAACACATGCATGCAAAGGTCCTAGTTGTTTGTCCCGTGATTTCCTGTGCAATCTCATGATTCATACATATCATCAAACCACACCTAGTGGTGATGCCTCATCCAACTATGGCCTAAGCCTAAATTTTCTATCCATAGGTTCCCATAACCCATACTCCACACCATACCACCTAAGGTGATGGATACCCAAACCCGAGCCCCTAGGTATCTCGTGATACCTAAGCCTGGGATCACATGCCCCAAAACCCGGTCCCATGACTACCCGTCAACTCACGGAATACAAGTGGAGGCTCCGTTACTCGACGCCCACTTTAGAAAACCCAGAGTCTCCTCAGACGGAGCTCTACCCAAATACAAACCCTTGTGATAAACCCGTCCCAATCAACAATATATGCAATATATATATCCAATACAATACCGGGCCCATCAACTCAGCACTCAACACAATATATCCAAACTATATCCAATAGCTTCAAGAGTTACTATGTTTCATTTTATACAATACATACATTAAAATTAGAGAATTCTAATATGATGTATAAATCAAAAGCCAACCCATTTTCTGTCATAACTCTGCACTTAACCGTCTCGCATCACCCCCAGACTCAAATGGGATCCACTGATCGAGGTGAGCAAAGTCAAGAGAGAACGCCCAAGGTCACCACCACCAAGTGCAAAGGTAATGTTCCATTCTAAACAAACATTCAAGCAAATGCATGATCATACTTTGAATGCCCATGACTAACTGGGATCCCAGCTCCTCATCGACTCCTCTACACTCGCCTAAGCCTCGTGATGAGAATCTCTTTAATTTATTAGTGGGCAACCTTCCGACGAATATATATCAATCAATCCCAATTAATGATATGAGATAACTGGTTCGTGGATCACTCCATGAATAAATATCAATCAATGTCCGATGGTTGATATATCTTAGCTCAGGACTACCCTCCAATGTATCAAATATCAACTGGCCGTCCAACTTCGATATATTCTTAGTTTGTGGACTACCTCGATGAATAAATATCAACTGGCCAAGCCCCGACTGTCATATACATTTAGTCTGACTACCCTCCGATAATCCTTACATTTTAGACTACCCTCCGAACTCGTTTCTCTGGGACTCATCTCATGCACTCATTCCTATATTCCTAGGATGTTCCAAAGGCATATGGAATGCATGTATGTCGGCTTCAATTCATTTAAATCACATGCAAATATATATACATGAATATATTTACATAAACTTTAAATCACACATCAAAATTAGCTCACTTGGGCTAATGATCATACACGAGTAATTTAATTTAAATCACTCAGCCAACACGTACTTTCACAAAAATATATATTTTAGAACACTATTCCGGGAATAGTGAAACCCTCGTTTACTATTCCCGGAAAATCACAAAACATCATTCACTTAGTGAACCCAATCCACTAGCCATTCCCTTACTAAAGCATATCAAGCAAAGCATTTAATGCACAAATTCACCCATCACAACCAAACAGCCCCTAACATCCATGGAGCACATGGCCACAAGAGAAAATCCCAAATAAATTCCCACACTTCCGTCCCATGCTCTTTGGGATCGATCAAACCGCCTCACGCCTCAAACTAACCTGAAACATCGAAAAACCCTAAAATGTGGAATAAACACAAGTAGGGAGAAAATCCTACCTCTTAGAGTTGTCAAAAACTCGCAAATCCGGGGTCCACGCGTAGCCTGCTCCGCGTAGAACATTTTTCCCTTTCTTGTCCGAAGACCTAAGAACTATCCGATTCGGCCGATTTTTAGAGAGAAGTTTCTAAAGCATTTCTTCAACCCAAAGCTCAATGCATCCTCCAATGGCACCAATGTTTTTTTTCGTCTCTCAGAATGGGGAAGACGGCCATGTGCAATTGATTTCGTTTCAGAAGTGATCAAAAATCAAATCTATAATACCCATTATGTCCTCATTCTCAGATTTGATTTTCAAGACTATCTCTACTGGTTTACCATCATTTATCTACTCATACCACTTATGGTACATGAGTACATGCTATATGTGACTTTCTGTCAGATCGGTAATTCCATGCATTTCGTGACCAAACGCGATGCCTCAAAAACTGGCTTTCGCGAGATCGATTCCAATCCAAGACAATCCGTCATTATCCGGGAGATCTGTAGAATTAATTACTGACTTAATCATAAATACACTCAGAATCAAATTACGAGATTGCCTTATTCCGTAAATTGAAATTTCTGGGTCTTACATTCTCTAAAAGGAAATTCTCATTCCGAAATTCAAATGGTCATTATTAACACATGCATATGCAACATGCACTCTACCATGCATGTAAACTAGCCACGAAATCTTAAATGACTCAAACCACGACCTTCATCCTAAACAAGAAGGGATAGGTAACCCGCGACGTGTCCTCGCGATCCCACGTCGACTCCTCCACTCCACAAAGGTCGGCCATAGCACTCACCAGCCTCACCCGCCCACGCCTTCGCAAACCCGATCACGGCTACAACACACATCTGTCCCTTCCTCAGTCCCATCAAGTCAACCTCAATCTATCCCCAACCACCTCATGAAATGGATCCGAGCATACTCCCAGAGCACGGAGACGTGAAATACCCTGACACCCGACATGTCGGGCGCAACGCCTAACCTAAGACGCAAAGGTGCCCCACCCTCTCGAGCATCTAAAGGTCCACGAACTCCTACGATACCTTCCCGTCATTAACCTGACCACTCTCTCTTAGAATCACCGAGGAAGACGTGATCACCAACCTCAACTCTATGGTCGACGCATCTATATAGCCTTTCAGGCCCGAGCCGTGAGAAGACGCTATCGTATCAAGCTCACCTTCACGGAGGTGTGTCTCTAATCAAATCCGACCCGTTGATGGATCTCTCTCCCACCTTGGTCCATCCTAACGGTGACCTACATGGCCTCCCCATACACGCCTCATATGGTGCCATTCAGATACTCGCCCGATAGATCCATTGATACAGGCACCACTGGCGGGTACTAATCCTCACCCTTACGATCCAGACACATGTTCGCAACATGCCCTCTAACACCCGCATGTAATCCATACACACGTGAACCCTACACAACCCTCGCTGTGTGTAACCGCCAACCTCTCCATGTCGATAGTTCACTGATAATCCAATGGACTGGCCAACTCAATCCATGCCATGCATATCATCCATTTACCGAGCCTCGCCACTTCAACAACACCAATGCAATTTCCAACTGCATTCAAACCTCGAGTCACCCCGACTCCTATCACTCAACTGTACTCCGAGAAATTCCAATTTTTAATAAGGGCAAAATCGTACTTTGATTACTTAAATTTTAATTACTAAGCAAGTAACCGTAATTAATTATCTGCACTCCTGATGATCTAAATGGATTGTACCGCTGATCTGGTCATAAATCTAGTTAGCACGCAAAATTTCGCACTTATCGAGACAATGAGTTCCAAGACGCTTTTCGAGGCATCGCATTTCGGGTGCCGTAAAACGATTTTCGATGCGACGAAAGTCACACATAATAAGTACTCATGTACCATAAGTGGTATGAGTAGATAAATGATGAAAATGAACGGCCGAGATAGTACCGAATATCAAATCTGGTAAAAGAAGGGAATTAATTGGATTAAATGAGGGGCAAACTTGTAATTTTGAGAAGAATAGTCTTCTTCTCCACTTAAACACCAAGAGCAAAACGAGAGGCAAATTTCTGAGATGCAGTGGCTTCAATGGAGCTAGAGAGAGAAGGTCTTCTTTTCTTCTTAGGTTATCTCAAGACGGACCGTTGATTTTCGACTGAGCAAGAAGGGGAAACGTCTACGCTGAGCGTGCTACGCTGTGCGGACCCCTGCTCATGAAGTTTTTGACAACTCCAAGAGGTAGGATTTTCCTACTTGCGTTTTTATTCCCATTTTTAAGGGTTTTTTTGATGTTTCTAAGTGATTTGAGGCCGTGAGGGGTCGTTTGATCGGGTCCCAAAACTGGGATCGAGTCATAGGAATTTTTTTTTTGGATTTTTGAGAGGTCGTGACTGTCCGTAAAAATAAGGGCTGTTAGTGGTCTTTAATTCTGGAAATTTTTCATTAAATGCATGTATTTGTATGTGGAAAAAGGCCTAGAATGGGTTGTAGGATCTGGCCCCAAAACATGGGACCGAATTAGAAATTTTTGGAGATTTTGTCCGTCTGCGGAATGCCCGTAAACTGTTTAACAGGGGCTGTCAGGTTAGAATTTATGGAATAAATTCCATTTCGTGATTGGGGACCTAAACGGAATGGAAATCGGGTTCCACCAAGAGGAACCATAGTAGAAGTGTGGGCTGCCCGTGGACAGCCCACTATTTTTGTTTTCGACTAAAACAAATTCTTGCCATGTTAAACATAAGAATCATTCATGTGTCAGGTGCTCGAAATTAAGAAATGAATGTATTTCAAGGTGTGGAATTAGTTAGGTTAATACATTAAATTAATGTGTTATACAATGACACAATTACATGGAATTAAATTGTGTTATAAGCCATCGAGATGATTAAGATTTGCTCATGAGCTAATTTGGGTGATTTGTTGATATCATTGAATTCATGCGTGTAATTGTAGTCGATTGAAAATATGCATATTGACATATTGTAATGATTTGAAAATGGCATAATGCATTTTCATATGCACTGGGTAACCTAGAATTAGGTGTGAGCTTACGACAAAATGAGCAAAACTGCATGTTTGCGAAAGGAATTTCACAGATGATATTCCTGAGAATTTGGGTCGAGATGGGCCAACAGATCATTTCTGACAGACCACATCAAGCTTCTAAAGCTCACCAACCACCCACTCTCTGAAATTCCATATTTTTTACCGAATATTTCTAGTATATTTCAAGAACAAAAGTTTTGTTTTGAAAATGATTATTTTCTCATACATGGCTTAGGCAAGTGGAGTGAGTCACAGGACTCGTGACATGGGGAAATCATGTAGACATTCAAGTAAAGATCATGTATTTACTGGAGGTGTGTTTACTTCTGGAGCATCGTTCGCACTTAGGTGGTGAGTAGCCCACTTAGTATGCATTCCCATCGAGCTTTAGCTCACTCCTCGTGGGACCCCCTTTACTTCGTGCACAAGGAGCGCCGAGAAGACGATCCATTTCAAGAAGCCGCTTAGGCTTGATGGTTTTTTGGACAACATGTATTAGAATTGTAGATTTTAATATATGTTTGCTAAAATAAAGTGTAATCAACTCATTTAACCTGTCAGGGAGATAATTGGAATATAGTTGTGATATTGTTTTGATGAGTATTGACTTATGAGCCTAAGAGGCATTTTTACTCATGTTAAGATTATATCACAGATATCGGGATCAAGCTGTGGGGATGTAAATTATAGTTATTTACAGTATTTTAATTGGTAGCCCCGCACAAAGGAGACTCGCTCGATTTCTAAAGTGAGCTAAAACCACCTCCACTTGTATTCCTCACGTTGATCTGCAGTAGTCAACTGACCGCTGGGGCGTCAAACTCTCACCATGGATAAATTGGTCCGTGGTTTTCATCTCGATTATAACTCTTCTGGCTACACTCGAGCCTCTTACATTCGATTCAACCATGAGTTTTCATCGACGTAGTCCTAAAAAACAAATTCAACCCATACTCACCAAGAGCGGTGAATGATCGCACTCAAGTGCACCCACACCGACCGACGCGATGTTATCGCGGCACACAAACGCAATAATGTCATAAGGCGACACCCACTCCTGTGGTCCGCCATGAGCAGCATGAGAGGATCTCTCTCACTCATTATCCCGACCATATCGTGCCAACTCACCTCACATCCTGGGAAGAACATCTATTCCCGGCTTCTAAAGGCCTTAACCTCTGCCCAATCCACTGTCTTTTCTGCACAACCCTGGCCGGGTCTCACCATCGACAACCCGACGGGTCAGCCACCCATCCATGTCAAGCTCGACATCAACAACCACGCCTTACCACCCTAAGGTCCACTACGCCCGGGTCGCAGAACCCCGATATGTCCCCCGACTTCGACCCACACTCCGCCCTCCGTCTATCTGTTGTCGGGAAGTGCTCAGATAGCACTCTCGAAACCGAAACTAGTTCCTAACCCTTACTAAAGGTGGAGGAATGAACCGCATACTCTCCTCGGCTTCTACCGCTTAACTGGGATCAGACATGTCCCAAAGTCTCTGATCCCCCGTCCCTCGGGGAACCCGCCACCATGTCAATCCCGGCCCTAGTCCTCAACTAGCAGGGAAGCGTAAGTTTTCGCCTCTTCCCCGAACCAGAGAAAGCCATCCTCCCTGCTACCAACACCCGTGATTCCGAGTGTTCCAAGTATCCTCGACCTCTCTCTCTATGGTCAAGACTGTCCCAACCATGAAGTCCATGTCCCGTAGGCGAAGTCCTACGATCCTGTCCCGACGGACAACTCAAATTAATTCTCTCGTGTCTCTCGTAATACCCAAATTAATCCCAAGAAACTACGACGCTGGGCGATCGACATCTCGATCTCTCCCAACCCATCACGCCTTCAACCGACCGACACTCCGCGCTCGACACCACGTGTCCCAAAATCTCACCTCGAGAAGCCAAACCGCACTTATCGAACTTAACATAACCGATGGTCTCTCGATGTACTGCAGTAAATAATCCTGCTCGATACTCATGCTCCCACTGACCGAGTAGATCAAGATGTCATCCACGGCACTCACGGTATTAACCGATTCAGATAAGGTTGGAACATCCTATGCATGAGATCCATGAACGCGCCGGCGCATTCGCCAATCCAAAGGGCATCACCAGAACTCAAAAGTGCCCATCGCGTCTCAAACAGTCAGACAGGATATCTCATTCCCTAATCCTCACCGATGCAGAACCGAAGGTCCATTCGTAGACTCGCGCCCCTTAACCGATCAAACAAATCATCAATCCCCAGAACGGGTACCGATTCGATCGTGAACTCCCGCTCAATCGCCTCATAGTCAATGCACCGCCGAAGGGTCTTGCCCTTCCCGCAGAACAACCGTAAGCGCTCCATGGTGAAGGAAGTGTCTCCTGGCCTAATAAAACCCCTTTGTCCAATAGATCCAGAAATTGACTCGAGTTCCTACAACTCAACCTGCCATCCTTCATGCAATCATAGAGATGGTTGTAAGTACCAGGTGTAACTCGACACCGGTCTACATCCCTATGTGGAGGTAGTAGTCCGTAGCCTATCCGGAAAATATTCGCGCACTCGCAAACCACTCGAGGTAGACATCTAAGTCCGGTCTCACCCTCGTCCTCTAGTGGCTCAAGAAGCCAAATTCTCGCTTTAATCGTCCCGACACTGGACTCGTATAACTGGCTCCGGGGAAAATCGTCGCTTCTGGTCCCTCAAATACCACACGCACTACCGGGTCCTCGTGACAGAACTCTCCGCACTCACAACCATAGCTCAACTGTAAATCAATGCACCTAATCCATCCCAAGGACATCAAACTCGACATGTCCATGATCCTCACAGTCCACCAAGTGAGTGTGAGTCCCCAAGATCTCCAAAGCCAACCTCGACATATCATCCCTATTATCGCCCTAATCCCTGGGGAGAACCACATACAAAGGCCCTCTATGGTCTTGTGAGGTCCTTGCCCTTTCCACCCTTATTTCGAGCTCATTCTCTAGCTGTAACACAGCAATTTGACCTGGTTGCGCCGAGGTAACCTCCATAGCCTCTAACACCTTCTCAATCTGCATGAACCAATGGTCGTCCACCATCAAATCTTTTCCCCTTGTGAATGTCGAAGGATGATACGCCCTAAACCTCTGGGGGTTACTAGATCTTCCCTGATTCACATGCTATACTAGCCGTAAGATCGTCACACCCATGCCCTCTAGCAAAAGTCCGGGCCGACAAACACCGGATTGTGCCCGACTGAAGGCCCCGTGGACGCCCTTCACGTCCCGCCCCTACTAGCCATTTACACAATAAAACATGGCAACAAGAGTCATCTAACTTTCATTCGCCTAACTACAAATGCACATGCCAATAAGACTCGACAACCATGAACTGACCTCGTCATTTCTAAGTGGTGCTAAATTCCAACCACTTGGGCTTCATTTTATTCAATAAGGTTATTAACTTTCTCTTGCTCATTCTCAAGACTCCAAACCCTAAGGTCAAAAATCCCTAACCTTAGCATTCACTCCTTTCCTATACGCATTTCATGCACCATGTACAGTAATTTCGGCATTTGAACTACCGCGTAATCACCATTACTTCCCCAATGGTAGTTAAATCCAATACAGCATCTCTACAGTATAACCACAAATTCTCAGACACTAATCATACACATAACTCAGTTGCATACGCAATCATTTCCTCGCTGGTTTAAAATATTGTTTTCAATAAATTTCTATTTTCAAAAATTTATTTTTGAAAATTTTATTTTCAAAATTTTATCAAAATTTATTCATTTTATTTGGAATTTAATAATAGAATTTTTTTTTCTAAAAAATTTTATTTTACAACGAATGTTGTTCATTCGTGACTCAAAACCAGTCAAAACGGATCGTAAACGGGGGCCGAGTGCACCGAGTACGTACCTCCTGGCACAGCCCGGCGCCAGCCACGCCAGCCGCACACCCCGCGCGCCCCATGCCCAACGCCCTCGCGCGCCACGCCGGCCGCTTCACGCCTGGGCCGCGCCGCGCCCCCGCGCCCGCTGCACGCCGTCGTACCGTCAAGGCGCCTCCACGCCACGCTGGGCCGCCGGGCTGCGGCTCCCGCGCTGCCGCCTCAGCCGCCCCTGCCAAATACCGCCGCCCTCAAACGCCAAGACGCCCACCAAGCAGCACGCCCGTGACACTAAAGACGCACGCCAAAGACTCCGCCCCAGCCGCCTGCTCCTAGCCCAACGGTAGTAGCCCATTTCCCGTGGTCCGCACTAAAATTAATTTTTTTCCTTATTATTATTATTATTTTTTTTCCAGCTTATTTTCAGTACCGAAAATCACTAAAATTATTATTATTATTATTATTTTTTCATTTTCAGATTAATTCAAATAAATTTTAAAAATTTATTTTACCCCATTTTCTTCAATCACTAATTTGTAAAATCTTAGAAAATTATTTCATCGCTATTTTTTTTTTTCACGTAGTCTTCCTGCTACTCAGTGCAAATTTTAACTGTGAAAATTTAGTTATTTATCTTCAGGCAAAAATCCTAAATACCTTTTCTAGTTTCCACAAAACCCACCGATCTCGTCTCAAAACTGAGCCGCCGTCCAGACCTCGTTCCGACCATCTTACCGGGTGGTGGCCAACCAACTTGTTCTCACACCAACTTAGTGTTCAACATTTTAGTTTGATTTGGCCCTAAGTGCTATCCATACCCAAGCACAATAATCCAAACACAACACATGATCAATCAACATGTTATAACATCAATCATACCATCACATGATCACAATCAAACATTACGCAAAGGTGACGCCCCAAAACCCGGGGTCCGTTGGACTGCACCAACCTCGCTGGAATATAAGTGATGCCTAAGTTAACTTAGATAATTACTGAAAAATCTACAGAGTCTCCTTTGTACTGGAGCTCTACCCAAATACAAGACTGGGCATATACTGGGTCTCCAAACAACGAATATATACAATATATATCCAATACTGCCACTGGGGTCTACAAACAAGAGACTCAATGTACATGCCAACTATGAAACCAACTATATACCCAATAGCTACAAGAGTTAATATTTTACTCTTAAACAATACATATATTAAACGTAAAGGGTCTCTAATACATGTACAAACCACCAAAGCCACATCCCGCTTCACGATAAATCTCAGACGAGCCGGGCCCTCTCGCACGCTCCCGTACCGTAAAATAAAAAGCGGGGATCCCACGACCTGGGTGAGCTAGCCTGCAGGAGATTTGCCCGGGCTACTCACCATCTAAGTGCAAGAGAATGTTCCAGCAAACACACATTCAAGCAAACGATGATCCTACTAATGTCTATACGACCAAACTCAGATCCCGAGTCCTCAATCGACTTCACACTCAGCTGCCTTGTATGAGAATTAATATTTTAATTAGTGGACAACTCCACCGATGTATATATCAATTCAACGCTTCCGACGCATTGATATATAAATTGTTTAGGACTACCTCTCCGATGAATATCAATCAAGCCGCCCGACGATCGATATTTTAAGCTTCAGGACTACCCTCCGATGAATATCAATCGCCGCTCCGACGATCGAATATTTTAAGCTCAGGACTACCCTCCGATAATTTATATTTTAGGACTACCCTCCGAACCATTTTCCTCTATACTCATCTCATGCACTCACTCCTATAATCATAGTGGGTGATCCAAAGGCATATGGAATGCATGTACATAATTCCAACATGCTTCAATCACATGCAAATATATAATACAAATATATTCACATTAAAAATTAAATCACACAAACATGTTATGTAATTTATCATTTCAAATAATTGGGTAATTAAATTTCACCTGGGCTAATGTTCAAACATAAGCAATTCATCCGAATTAATTAACTAAACATGATTTTCCCAAAAATACATTGACACATTCTAGAACAAGAAAACTTTGCTTCATCAGTTCCCCGACACTCAATTAACTTGTGTTCATATTTTCAACTCGAGATTTCATTCCGCTCAACGCTTCCCAAACCAAACTTTCTAATACACATTCACACCACCAAACCCCATCTTCATACTCCATATAAATTTCATGGAGCAGCCTACTACTCAGCTCCATTTGGTTTAAAAAAATTTGTATTAATTCATCTCCATGTTTCGGGGACCGATCCAACGACCCCTAATGGCCCCAATCGACCTCAAACACTGAACAACATTAAAAATGTGGGAATAAACCCAAGTGTGGAGAAATCCCACTGAGGAGTTTGAAGAAACTCACTATCCCTGAGTCCACTTTTAGCTCGTCCCCACAGAACATTTCTCCTTCGCTCAAGACCTGACTGTCTGATCGCGTATTTCTGTGAGAAGTACTCTCCTAAATTTCTCTCAATCAGCCCTCTCACAGTTCCCCTTGCTCAACAGCTTTTGCTCAATTTTAAATATTTGGAGAAGAAGACCATCAGTTCACTTTGCTTATTATCATTTAATTCCAATTAAAACAATTAATTCCTTCTTTCTCCAAATCTACATCTCTAAGAATTTTCATTTCTACTATCCATTTCTTCATCATTTCTCTACTCATACCACTTATGGCACATGAGCACATGCTATTTCAGGTCTTCTGGCATCGAAATGGATTTACTGACTAAACGCGACACCCGAAAAACGGTCGTAATTCGGGACTGCTCTTCCAAAGAAATCTCTGCGAAATTTTACGTGCTACCTAGATTTCGCGAGATCATTCCAATGCAGAATCCATTTCATCATCCTGAGATCTGTGGAATTAATTACTGACTTTTAACCGTACTATAATTTTGTAACTAAATTACGATTTTGCCCTTATTCCGTAATTTGGAATTTCTGTCTACATTCTCCTCCATAAAGAATTTCGTCCCGAAACTGTGGACAATCATATCACTACAACACGTAACCCTACACAACCCTTGCTTCGGGTGTGTAACCGCTAACTCTCCAAGGTCTACAATTAATGACAATCCACGATCGTCAACTCAATCCATGCCATGCATGACATCCATTTAATTGAGTCTTGCCAAATTTGAACAACATCCAATGAAATTAAAAGGGTTCAAACTCGAGTCACCCGTGGATCTCTTACCCGACCCGATCTGGGTTCGGGCTGATCCAACCGAGTCCGGATGCCACTGCACCACTTTAATCACTCAAAACCATGTATTCTCATGCTGACAGTACCGTACCTCCATAAACATTTAACAAAAATACATTTAACTTTACCAAAATACATTTATGTACGAAGGCATTCAAGCCTTTTCTAAAATGATCACTAAAATATGTTCGCATTCAAATTGTTTATACAAAATATCCATATCAAAAGAACACATGAAATGAGTGCAATATGCTCTGAGCATATCCGAAATTTCTTTTCTTTATGACTCGACGCCCTCGATCTCTGGTCCGCTATCATCACTATCTATCACTTCCTGCACTGCGCATCGTAAACAATACGCTAAGCATTTTCATGCTTAAAGGGTTCTGCTAGTAAATTCATTCCCTCGCCCACTCTTAAACTAATTCATGCAATTTAATAATTCAGAACTTTCAATCATTTGGATGATCAATATAAATACAATACATATACTTTGTTAGTATATATACAATAATTATAGTTCATTGATCATCCCATAAATACATTTTCATAATCAATATTTCACAATCTCAAATCAATTCAAATATGCTCACAAATTCAATTCAGTTCTGACATTCAATTCAATTCTGAAAATCAATTCAGTTATGCCAATCCAATCAGTTATGCCAATCAATTCAGTTATGCCCTTAACGAATTTAACCTATGTCTTCGATATATACTGTGATATCGAGTCACCGGCAAGGTCCCGCCTCGGGCCAGCCGAAGATCACATGGTTTTATAACACAAGACTGGTCTCGCTGGGTCACGACTGGTTATAAACAATCAAATAGTGAACACTACCGATACTACCCTCGCCAGTCGCAGATCGAGTGACACATCAATAGTTCCTGCAGACGCTTATTCGACCTGTATAATTAATCTATCCCCTTAATGTAATAAACTGCACATTCTATTAAGGGCGTTCAAATCCTTTTTATAGCAAAAATATAGTACAATAATATGTACGTCAGATAAACAATGATTTTCAATAATCATGCAATTTTTATATGCAAACATTTCACAATCACTTTTCTCAAAAAAAAATTAAATCACTCAATATGCTTTAACAAACATGCAAAATCTTGAAACAAGGATTAGGAGTTGGTAGAACAACATTTCAAACTTGAAATGAGAATAGGATTTAGAAGAACAAACCAAAAATCTTTGCACTTGATTCCCAATCCTTGGAATCTCAATCACGCTCGTCTTCCTCCTCGTCACCCCTATTCCAAAAACCATTAAAGAATAATATTATTCATGCAGGTACTAGTAGTTTTGGTTATGGGATTGATTTTCAGAGGGTTAGTATGAGTCTGCACTTAAAAACAAGCTATATATAGATGGATTCTCGACCAACGGGCTTTCCATATAGTCAGCACTGACCCGAATCGCAGTCTGACGAAGGGAGCAAGTGACCTTCCGGGCGAGGTCACACAAATAAATCCCGAACCGACGAGCTGACCTGACCTGGACTAGTTCGACCCATCACCTAGATTAAAGTCTTCATCCTCCTCAGTCATATTAATGTATTCTTGACTCAATGGCTTCCATAGAGTCCAAGAACACCCAAATCGGAGTTCAAACTAAGGAGATATGACCTTCCGGTTGGAGGTCAGCGTATCAACTTGACGAGCCTGACCTGACCGACGAGCGCACCCTGCACGAGCCCATTCAAACACTCCCGGCCTTACATCTAACATCCTCCCCTAGGCATATCAATGTATTCTTAACTCCATGGGCTTTCCATAGAGTGTCCAAGAACACCCAACCCAGTCAAACGAAGGAGATATGACCTTCCGCTGGAGGTCATGCGTAGTCAATCCTGACGAGCTGAGCCTTCTCGTACCTAACGCACTTCTACAGATCTCGACGACCCTACAGACTCCGACACGACTTACAGACCCGATTTAATTCTTGAAGGCTGATTTACCATCGTGCTTTGACGCACTACTCATCCATTTGACTGCTCTGAGTAAAAGACCATAACTTGGTCTAATAGAGTCCGACCTGAGAAATCTCAAGCCTAACATCAAGTTCATTGATGTGGCTACAATTTCCTCTTACGTATGACTTACTGCCAATTCTTTATTTTCGACCCAAAAACCTGTTCTAAAGTCCCAGGCTTAGGTCAATTCGAATCGCGTAATCGACCGAATTTTCAGATTTAGATGGGGCTGACCTCGTGCTGACTATAACTTAGTCTACAGAGGTCCAAATCGAGAATTCCTAAAGCCTAACATCAAGCTTAAATTGATGTGGCTACACTTCACAAGGACGCACTACCACTTCCCTTCACTGCACCCAAAAATCAGCTCTAAGGTCTCTACACTACCACAATGTGGCAGCTTCCCATGGTTTAAAATGCAACCAAACATTCTAAGGCCGTATGACCACCCAACAATCCTTAGGGTAGAAGACGACCAAGCAGAGAAGACCTACCTCATGGAGCTCACAAAGTTCCTGCTCCGCCTCTCTACCAGAGTCTCAATACCAGGGAAGGACTTCCCTCAGGCTTCGCCGAGACCCAGGTCTCGATTGGTTTGAAAATCTAGAGAGAAGATGGAGCCTCTCTCTCTCTAACTCTCCCTTTTCCCATTTTTCTTTTCTTATGGATCACTCTTAATCGTACTCCTTTAAAAAGCCGAGGAAACTTCCTCTCACTTTCCTACATGCCACGCCTTTCCTTTGATTTTTTCTTTTTTCTTTATTTCTTTTTATATTTAGTCCCCATTTCTCTATTATTCCTCATTTAAGTCTCCTATTTTCACTTAGACATATAAACTTATTTACGATTGACCCTTAGGTCCCCATTTTACAATTTCCATATTTTCTCTTTTTTTTCACTTGAGTTTATTTCTGGATTCAATAATCATCAATCATTCATCTAACAATTCCCAAAATTACTCATAAGTTAGCCCAATTATACCCAGAATATATAATAAATTTTATTATAAAATCAGGATTTTTTAAGCATAATCCTCCCCGCTTAAAAAAAATTTCTGGTCCTCAAATTACCTTAGGTCAAACAAGCGGATCGCATCAAGATCGCTTCCTCACTCTCTCCCAAGTGGCTTCTTCCAGCCTTATGGTTTCTCCACAACACTCGAATTAACCGAATCTTCTGTTCCGTAATTCCTTTTCTCACTTCACGAGCCAAAATCTTTACTGCTCTTTCTTCATACGTCAAACTGGCCTGTACCAACTGCCTTCAAGAGACTATGTGATCTGCCCGATCGATACTCTCCGTAGCATGGACACGTGAAACACATCATGGATCTTTTCCAAGTCCCGAGGTAATGCTAATCAGATGCTAATGTCCCACTTTCAATCACTTCATAAATAATAAATCTAGGCTCAACTTGCCCTTTTCCCAATCATCACTTTCTTTCCAAGATACTTTCAAACACCTTTTCGCGATCTCATATCGAATATATTTTCTTTCATGTCTAAGATATGATTTCTGGCTTCATCGAAGGGCTACCTTCAATCTCTTCTCTAATCATTTTCACTTTTCTTCGCCCCTCAGATCAAGCTCAGGCCAAATCAATTTTTCACTCAATTCCGTCCAACACAATGGTGTTCTACATTTCCTTTCCCATATAAAGCCTCATAAGGCGCCATTCCAATACTCTTGATCGGAAACTGTTGTTGTACACAAATCAACTAAAGCAATGTGTTGATCCCAACCACTCTGTCGATCACACAACTCCTTAACATATCTTCCAAAACTGATCACTCGATTGCCCATCCGTTACAAGGAACAGATCGAATTCAACAAGTGGGCCCAAGGTCTTCTTGCAATTTTCCCAAAATCTCGAAGCAACCTCTGATCTTGGCCCGAAATAATGGATATAAGAACCCTGAGGTAACTCGAATCCATTTCCTTGATATACACTTCCGCTTAGTCATTGCACCATCCGCTCACCGGGTAAGAAGGAAATGACTCGGGCCAATCTGGCCTACTCATGACCCAACCGAGTCATGTCTTCTCCCCACAATGGTAACCCAACCACAAAATCCATGGTGATTCTATTCCATTTCCACTGGATTCTAATAGGCCGCAATAATCCCGAAGGAACTTGACGCTTCGCTCTTTATTTTTCACACACTAAACACTTTGCTACATATTCCCGACACATCTCTTTTCATCCCGACCACCGTAATGACATTTTTAAATCTCTATACATCTTTTGTGCACGGATGGATAGCAAAAGATCCATTATGTGCCTTCTAGTATGGATTTCCTCAAATCATTACAATCGTACACAAACCCGATCTTTATAATAAACTCCATCTTTCACTCACCGTGAACCCGCTTTACCATTTAACTGATTATTATGGCAAATTTTCTCATCTTTTCAGGCCTCTAGCACTAGATTCAACAAACTCCTGCCTCGCTATTAACTCGCTACTGCCAAGCATAATCGGGCCATGTAACAATGACAAATGGGCATTCAACTATCGGCCGTCAGACGACTTCTACTGTGCCGTCGCCACTACATCGCCTTTCCCGTGATAATCAATCACGCAAATTACAATCTTTATCAATTCCATCCATCTCCCATATCTCGTTGCTCACGCGAGGGCAATAAGCTTTTAAGACTCTTATGATCGCTAGTATGAAACACTTTCCATATTACAATAATGTCTCCAAATTTTCAAATAAGAAATACAATCAGGCACCTAACCAGCACGCATGGTAATTTTTTCATGCTACTCAATCGCCTCAAGCCGTAGGCTACCACTTTACCCTCTTGCATTAGGACACATCCAAGTTCATTTAGCGACGCGATCACTAAAAATCACATATTCTCTGTCACGCACATGGCTGAGTAAGAACTGAGCTCTAAAGTAAGAATGTTTAAACTTATCAAAACTTCTTTGACATTTTTCACTCCATTCATACTTTCTACATTTTTCTGTAGCAATTCATTATCTGGGCCATAAATACTTGAAACCTTAATTAATCTTCAGAAGACCCCGCTTAACTAAAGAAATCGCACACACTTCCTGAATATTTCAAAGGGCTTCCATCTCACCAAATCAATTTCTCTATTTTCTTTCGATCTACTCTGATTCCTTCTTTCGATACTATATGCCTTAAAGGATTTCATTCTTCCAAAACTCACACTTCTGCTCGCCAGATACATATGCTCTTTTCTCAAAAGTCTCAACACTACCTAAGGTGTGTGTCATGACTTTCGTGGATCTTTTGAATACACAAGAATGTCGCCCAGAACACTACGACAAACCCGATCCACATACTGGGCCTGAAAACACGATTCATTAGGTCCAAGGAAAGTCACCGGAGCATTCATTAATCCAAACTACATTATATGAACTGATGATTGTCCATATCGCATCTCTAAACGCCAGGTTTTATGCACATCGACATCTTTAATTCTCAACTGATGGTACTCCAGTATCGCAAGTCAATTCAAAAGATACTTGCACCTTTTAATCGGGTCAAACAAATCATCTATTCCTGCAACCTGACACTTATTCTTTTACCGTTAACTCTGCTCAATTGTCTCAGAATCAATACATAGCCGGCGGTACCATCTTCTTTTAACAAAGCACTGAGCTCCTACCTGATACACTCTTGGTCGAATAAACCGCTTTTCTAGCAATTTTGCAACCGAAGCTTCAATTTTCTTAACTCCACTCCGGAGCCATCTCTAAGACGGGCGGTAATGGGATGCCTGTGGCACCCGGGTACAACGTCGCAGCAACCCCAATCTCCCTCCGTGGAGGCAATCCCGGCAACTCTTCAGAAAACACGTCCGGAAGTCACTAACAAAGCAGTGGATATCTGACATGCCAGCCTTGCCTCATCGATCAATCACATAAGCCAAGTAGGCTTCACATCCTTTTCGCACCATTTTCTAAAGAAAGGGTCGCGATATCACATTAGAGAGGGGGTGGTTTGACCTCTCACCGATGAAAGTTACTTCATCCTCATCTCTGTTCCTCACTTTTCATTCTACAATCCACCATCACTTAGTGTCGTGACAACCAATCCATCCCCAAAATCACATCAAACTCCTTAAAGGATAATTCGATCAAATCCCCAGGAAACTCATACTCGTATTCGACGGGGCAACTATACACTCTATTCACAATAACACTATGCCCGGGAAAGTAGTTAGTCACCAAGATGTCAGCACGCTCCACTCCTCAAGAAATTTTTCACACTAGGTATACAAGCATAAATATATGAGTGGGTCACTCAAAGGTCAATCAATGCATGTAATCGTAGTACTCAAAGACGGCACCACCAACCATCACATCCGAGCTCCTAAGATTCCACGCGCTCATCGTATACCACTGAGCACCACCACGTCACTCACCCAAGGTCCAGGTGCCTTGTCCTCTTAACACTCCTGATGCAACACCTTGGTCGCCTTCCTGCACCATCAAAGCCGCACTCCTGGCCCGAGGTGTCGGCCAATGAACGAGCTCTGTGAACACCTCTGCTCATGCTCTTGATCCGCAAATCAAACAAGCACTGTAAGTCTCCAAACATTCTCCCTGTGATTTCCTCCCACAATGGTAAGCAATGGGGAGCAATCGTCCTAGGAAGACTCGTAATGCACCACTGGTGCCGGTAGAGTAGTGACTCTACCAGAGCTTGTTATAGGTCATTTGAACCCCGTGGGTCCCCCGAATTTCTTCCTTTCGTTGTTGTCGCTGAACTGACCGACTGGATTTTTCTCTCCTCGTCTTTTATCCTTTCTCTCTTCCTTTCTTACTCTTTCCACATCCAAATTCTATGTCACAATTTCAGAAATCCATGGAAAATGCCGTGACATGAGCCTCTAATATAGTCATTAAAGCCGGCCTTCAAACCTACGACATTTCTTCACCACAAGTACCTCTGAGCATACTTGCTCAACCAGAATTCTCTTTGATATCTCTGGCCACCATCTCTGTATTTGCTTCAGATTATGAAACTCCCGCTCCCATGTTGTTCGATAAATGCGACCATTAAGGTGCTTCTGAACTCATCCAAGAAGAACTCCCATGTAATCCCCTCTCATGGTGCGGTCCCGGTCACTAGAACCCACCACCGATAAGCCCCCATCCCTAGAGTAATGAGGTCGGCACATTCCAACTTCACCGTGGGCAATGCATTTGCAATGCGCATCTCGCCGCTTCTCGAGCCAATTTTCCGCCTATAGAAGGCTCAACCCTTTCTTTCCCATAAAATCTACTTGGCCTGCATTACATTCTCTCAACGGCCGATCGCTTTCGGAGCAATCGCAATCGGGTTGCCCTGGCTCAATGCTCCGAACTAGTCACTGATGATATCCACAAGACTCCCGCCACTCTTGTTCCGGTTCATTCATCGTGGGGCATGATGCTTCGCTCTCCTTCCACACTAGCAAGACCGTTCGGGCGAGTCCCCGGTCATCCTCGACCCTAAGGAAGCAGTAACCGTCCATTCTTATCCTATTAAGACTAGCTAGAAGATCCGCGCATTCGAGTCATGTTTTTCTCATCCTTATATGCAAAATGAATGCATGTTAGAAACACTCAAAATCATTTACAAACAATTTCAAAATCATTTCAGAGAACCGCCTAAACTCTGTGCTCGATACCACTAATACGTGGGACCCTTACCCGACCGACTGCCAGGGCGATCCGAACTGAGTCCGGATGCCACTAAAATCACTCAATCACTCAAAATCATATCTTATGGTTTATTAAAAATCGGCAAGCCCATAAACATTTAACAAAAATACATTTAACTTTACCAAAATACATTACATAATGAAGGCATTCAAGCCTTTTCAAAATGATTTACTAAAATAGATGTTCAAGATTCAAATCATTTATACAAAATATCCATATCAAAAAGAACACATGAAATGAGGTACACGCCTGAGCATACCCGAGATTTCTTCTTTATGACTGACGCTCCTCGATCTCGGGGTCCGTTATCGATCACTATCTATCACTTATTCGCATCGTAAACAACACGCCTGGGCATTTTCATGCTTAAAGGGTTCTATTACAAATCCATTCCTCGCCCAGCCTAAATCAATTCCACAGAATTTAATAATTCAGAACTTTCAATCATTCGATGATCAATATAAATACAATACATATAATTTGTTATATATATACAATAAATATATTCATTTGACATCCCATAAATACATTTTCATAATCAATATTTCACAATCTCAAATCAATTCAAATATGCTCACAAATCCAATCTCGCTATGACATTCAATTCAATTCTGAAAATCAATCCGCCTATGCCAACTAACTCTTATGCCAATCAATTCAGTTATGCCCTTAACGAATTTAACCTTATGCTCCGACATATTGTGATAGTCAGAGTCACGCAAGGTCCCGCCTGGCCGCAGCCTAGATCACATGGTTTTATAACACAAGATTTGCCTACTGGTCGAACGTTATAAACAATCAAATAGTGAACACTACCGATACTGGGCCCCCGCTTAGGGCCGCAGACGGAAAGTGACATCAATAGTCTCGCAAAGATCGCTATTCAATCTCTACTGCATACCAATCTATCCCACGCGAAATAAATAGCACATTCTATTAAGTATGCTCAAACTTTATAGTAAAATATAGTACAATATGTACGCCAGATAAATGCTTATTTCACAATCACGCACTTTATACGCAAACATTTCACAATCACTTTCTCAAATAAATTAATCACTTCAATATGCTTTAGAACAAACATGCAAATCTTGAAACGAGGATTAGAGTTGGTAGAACAAACATTTCAAACTTGAAATGAGAATAGATTTAGAAGAACAAACTCCAAAATCTTTGCACTTTGATTCCAATCCTTGGAATCTCAATCACACAGCTTCCTCCTGTCAATTCCTATTCCAAAACCATTAAAGAATAATATTATTCATGCTGCATCTAGCAAGTAGTTTTGGTTAGGATTGATTTTTGGAGGTTAGTATGAGTTCCAATTTAAAACAAGCTATATATAGATGGATTCTCGACTAACGGCTTCCATATAGTCAAAGATCACCCGAATCGTAGTCTGACGAAGGAGCATGACCACTCAAGTCAGAGGTCATACACAACCAAATCTCCGAATCGACGAGCTGATCTACCTGGACTTTAGTCTGATCTATCACCTCGGTTAAAAGTCTCTATCCTCCCTGCCATGTTAATGTGGCCTTCGACTCAATGGCTTTCCATAGAGTCCAAGAACACCCAACCTGAAGTTCAAAACGAAGGAGATATGACCTTCCCCGGGTCGGGAGGTCACCGCGCGTATCAACTTCGATGAGCCGATTCGACCGACGAGCCGTGACCGAAGTGACGAGCCTATCCAAACACCCCTGCCTTACATCTAACATCCTCCTCGTATATCAATGTATTCTTAACTCCATGGGCTTTCCATGTAGTCCAAGAACACCAAACTGAAGTTCAAACGAAGGAGATATGACTAAGTCGAGGTCATGCGTAAATAACCCCGATGAGCCGAGCCTTCGTGACTCCAACGAATTTCATGTGATCCGACGACTCCCCAAGGTGACCCGACGACCCTGGGCTTGACGACCACGTCACGACCACTCATCCATTTGACTGCTCTTGAGTAAAAAAGACCATAACTTTGTCTACAGAGTCCGAATCGAGAAAATTCAAAAGCTCAACATCAAGTTCATTGATGTGGCTGTCAATTTCACAGAAGGACTTACTACCAAATTTCTTTTATTTTCGACCCAAAACCTGTTCTAAGGTCCGCTATTGACCCGACCGCGTAACTCATCTTGACCAGATTTAGATGGGCTGACCTCATTAAAAGGACTATAACTTAGTCTACAGAGGTCCAAATCGAGAATTTCAAAAGCCTAACATCAAGCCAATCGATGTGGCTACACCACTAGAAGGACGCATCACCAATTCTCCCCTTCACTCTGCAAATCTAAAAATCAGCTCCAAGGTCTCTATTAGTCGCAAGACCACCACAACGTGGCATTTTCCTGGGGCGGTTTAAAATGCAACCAAACATTCCCCTATGCCACACCCACCCAACAATCCCAGTAGAAGATCACCAAGTAGGAGAAGACCTACCTCATGGAGTTTGTCAAAAGTCCCTGCCTCATTCCTCACTCAGAGCCTTGTCACTAGGAAGGATCTCCCTTGCTTCGCCTGAGACCCATAGTCCGATTGTCGGAGTAAACTAGAGAGTAAAGATGGAGCCTCTCTCTAACTCTCCCTTTCTCCGCTTTTCTTTTTCTTATGGATCACTCTTAATCGTATTTTTAAAAAGGAGGAAACTTCCTCTCACTTTCCTACAAGCCATAATTTTCCTTGATTTTTCTTTTTTCTTTTGTATTTCTTTTATATTTAGTCCCTCCATTTCTATTATTCCTCATTTAAGTCCCTATTTTCACTTAGACATATAAACTTATTTACAATCGAATTTTTAGGTCCCCATTTTACAATTTCCATATTTTCTTTTTTCACTTGAGTTTAGTTTCTGATTCAATAATCATTAATCAATATTCATCTAACAATTCCCAAAAATTACCCAAGTTGGGCTCAATTATACCCAAAAATATATAATAAATTTTATTATAAAATTCAGGATTTTGGGCTATATCACCCCCGACTCCTATCACTCAACTCTAAGTCCTGCTGCGGATAACCTTGTCCGTGGTGTTTTCATCTCGAGCAACACAACTCTTTCTGGCTTACACTTCAGCTCTTACATTTCCCGATTCAACCATGAGTTCATGGGACGTAGTTCTAAAGACAACTCAACCCACACTCACCAAGAGTGGTGAATGACTACACCGTGCACCCACACCCATACTCGACGCCGATGTTACCGTGCACATAATGTAATAATGTCATACTCGTGACAACTAATCCTCGGCTCCACCTCATGAGCAGAATCCGAGATCTCTTACTCATAATCTCGACCTATCAGTCAATCCTCACCCTACACCCTAGGGAAGAACATCTATATTGGCTTCTCTAAAGGCCTTAACCTCTGCCCAAATCTAATGCCGTCGAAAGTATGACAACTCCTGCTTAGGTTTTCAATTATCGACAACCCGATGGTCAATAACTCATCCATAAATACCCGACAATCAAGAACCAGCCCACTACACCCTAAGGTCCACCTCGCTTCCGATGCACAACTCTGATCTGTCCCTGACTTCGACCACACTCCGGGCCCATACTCAGTGGTACGGAGAAACAACCGTAGTCGCCTCCCGTCCCACTGTACCGACCGGGATCGCACTAACTCTGAAACATCGGATCCGTCTTTGGGGCAATCCCTCCTCATATGTTCGAGGATGTGCCGGCAATGGTAGCATACCATCCGCCATCCCGATCAAAACCCTCACTGCCTCACTGATGATCGGGACTAAGTGTCCCATACTGGATTCCCGCCTCGTGACAATCCCTGCCGAAAGTGTCCAAATAAATAGATTTAAATAACACATCATCCGCCTCACCGAATTAACCGTCCTGATAATCTCGCCTCGGGTCCCCGATGACCTCTACCGTCCCGGATATTCTCGTGAAACGTAAGTCTTCTCGCTTCTTCGATCGAAGAAAGTCATCCTCCTCTGCTACCAACACCCGTGATCCCGAGCAGTTCCAAATATCCGATTTCTCTCTCATGGTCGTGGCCGGCCCCAACCATGGAGTCCATGTCCCGTAGGTGAAATCCTATGATCTTGTCCCGAATGGACAACTCGCCCATTCCGTGTCTCCCGTAATACCCACCCAATCCCAAGAAAACCACGTGATTCTAAGATCGACATCTCATTCCTTCCAACGCATCACCGCCTCAACCTTCAGTCGACCGACACCCCCGAGCGTCGACACCACATGTCTCAAACTCTCACCCCGCAGTCTTCAAACTCGCAGACTACCGAACTTAGCGTACAACCGATGGTCACTTAACAGACTTAAACAATCCTCAAGTGATACCATGCCCCACTGACCGGGAGTGTATCAAAATGTCATCCACTAAGACTACGACAACCTGATCTAAATAGGGCTTGAATATCCTATGCATAGAGATCCATGAATGCCGCTGGCAGATTCAATCCGGGCGGCATTAACAAACCTCGCAGTGCCCATAACGCGTCCTAAACGCCGCCTTAGGACATCTCTGTCTTCTAACCCCTCGGCCTGATGGTAATCCGAAGGTCTATCTTAGAGTAGACTCAAGGCCTCTCTAACCGGATCAAACCAATCACTCCATCCCCAGAATGGCACCGACTTCGATCATAACTCGCTCAACCTAGATGTGTCACGCACAAGGGTCTGGTCTTTCTTCTTCGCAACTAGAACCGGTAGAGCACTCCCATGGTGAAGTGCTCTGCCTAATAAACCCTCATTCAATAGCCCCCAGAACTGGACTCGAGTTCCCCGCAATCCAAACCGGCGCCATCCTACGGAGTCATGTAGACGTAGTTAAAATACTGTGGTGTAACTCAATACCGGGTCTACATCCCTATGTGGAGGTACCCAGGCAGCTCATCCGAAAAAACATTCGCACTTCGCAAAACCACTCGAGGTAGATCTACGCTTTCATCTCCTCGTCCCCTGCAAGGCTCGCTAGCCAACCCGCCAACCGGCCCCTCGACGCCTCGACTCACATAATCGGCCCTGTGGAAAAAATGTCATGCTCACCAAATACCATGCTGAGTACCGGCCCGTAAACGATAATCCTCCTACGCCCACACCGATAACGACCTCGTAAGCCATCAGCCAACCATCCCCGGGATGACCTCGAACTCCGACACGTCCATGAATCCTCACAGTCCATCACAGCAGAGAGTCCCCAGATCTCCAACTCGCAACCCGACATATCGCACCTATTTTCGCCCTAACTCCTAGGAAGAACTCACGCACAACGTCTCTCTAAGGTCTCTAGAGGTCCTTGCCCATTTCCATCATATTTGGGCTCTCATTCTTCAGCTAGAACGCGAGCTAGTCTAACGGTCGTGGCCTGAGTACTATAGCCTTCTAACACCTTCTCGTTTCAAGATGAACCAATGGTCTACCACCATCTGGATCTTTTTCCCCCTGTATGTCGAGGATGATACGTCCTAAACCTCTCGGGGTTACTAGACTTCTACCACCGCTATAGCTTGTGCGATATGGGGCCAAGCAGGTAACACCTACTACTTCAGCGTTCGACATTGATTGCGTCATGAATGTCAATCGCTTCTGGTGCTTCGATCAGCGGCCCCCGTGGGATCGGCCCTTCACGCCCTTCGTCTTCACAGCCATTTACACAATTAACATGGCAACAAGAGTCATTTAGCTTCCATTTCAAATGAACTAGTAATGCAGATGTCGGGACATTAATGATTTGACAACCATGAACTCGATCTGCCATTTCCTAAGTGATTAAATTCCAAACCACTCACCCATTTATTCCGATAAAATTCTAAGATTTCGCTCATTTCAGCATTCCAAATCCCTAAGGTCGTAATCCCTAACCTTAACATTCACCCTTTCCTACACGCATTACACCATGCATATAATTTTGTACTAACTATCAGCAAGCAATCACCATTTCAAATGGTAGTTGGGGTCCAATACAAGATTCTGGCTGCATAACCATAGCCCCGAGACACTAATCATACATTATACCGCATACGAATCACTCGCTGCTTAAAATATTTGTTAACAAAATTTTATTTTCAAAATTTTATTTTTGAAAAATTTTATTTTTCGAAAATTTTATTTTTCAAAATTTTATCAAAATTCATTTGGATTTTATTTGATTTTATTTGAATTTAATAAATATTATTATTATTATTTTTTTCGAAAAATTTATTTTTACAATGAACAAGCAGCTCATTTACTCGACTCAGAAAAATACCTGAGTCGGCGAAACCGGCTTTGAAAAATCAAGTCGAGTGCACAGCTCCTGCCACTTCACGCGCCTGTGCTGCGTGCTCAGCGCCCAAACCACGCCTGTGCCGCGCACTCACAGGCCGCTGCAGCGCCCTCACAGGTAATTCACAAGGCCCCAAGGCGCCTGCCGCCAGCCCTCGCGCGCCCTCACAGCCCCGCACTGGGGCCGCCCACGCACGCCCTGGGGGCCTCAAGCGCCTGGGCCGCAGGCCGGTTTCCTCGCTGCACCCCGCGCGCGCCCACGCTGCCCGCGCCCCAAAGACGCGCGCCGCGGGCAGCCACCTCGCAAGACGGCCGGGCCGTCCAAATCTTCGGGCCGGTTTCAGCTCTTCGCTGCACACAATTTTTTTTTTTTTTTTTTTGTATTATACGCTCTCCCGCAGCTTCTCCTGGCCCACAATATTCGAATCAGACAGGATACGCTTTGTCTCTACTAACTCCAATTCAAATTTCGCAACAACATTGAACATAAGGTATTGCAATACACTTTCCCAGCAACCCACTGCCCATGTTGCAATACAATTAAATTCTTGCAATATAATATTTTTTTTTCTTTCTCTCTCTATTAATACAAATCAAGCAAAGAGTCTCTTCAAAATTTCGCACTAAAAAATTTTGCTTTTTCATTATAAATGATTTTTTCATTTATTTCTAGAAATTGGAAAATCACTAAAATCATTTTTTTTCCACACTTTATCACTCAAATAAATTTATAAAAATTTATTTAACTCTTTTCTTAAATTTTATACTATATAAAATCCTTAGGAAAATTATTTTCCTCATCATAACCAAATAAATTTATAAAATTTATTTTCCTTTTCCGCTTTTCAATTAAAAAATTTTTCCACTCAAATAAATTTATAAAATTTATTTTCTTCCATTTTCTTCAATTTTACCACTTGTAAAACTTAGAAAATTATTTTCTCCTCCATATAACTAAATAAATTTGAAAAAATTCTATTTTCGCTTTTAAAATTCTTCGCACTTTCCAACATCCCAAATAAATTTTGAAAATTTTATTTTATTTAATTTTCTTCGCTTACACAAGAAAACCTTAAAATTAAAATTTTTTTCACCTCTAAACCAAATAAATTCTTTCCAATTTACTTTCATTTATTCTTTATTCTAGTTTTGTACACAAAGACACTCCAAATATTTTCTAAGATATTCTTTAATTCATCTATAAAGAATCACCAAGAATAATAACCAAACACATAACATGGTATACATACCATTCATCAAACATTCACACAACATTCCATCAATCACACAAAACACCTCAACACACGTGCACGTAGTGTCCTAGTTTTGTCCCGTGATTTCTTAGGTAATCCCATACCTAACTCAACATCAAACCACACCTAGTGGTGATGCTCTTCCTCAACCATGGCCTAAGCCCAATTTTTTTTTCATCCAGGTTCCCATAAACTCATCTACACCATACCACCTTTGTGGGTGATGGATACCCAAACCCGAGCCCCTAGGCATTCGTGATACCTAAGCCTGATACCAAGTCGTACCCAAAACTCCGTGGGTCCGTTGACTACCCGTCAACCCGCGGTCACAACCGGATGTCTAGTTAACCGACACCACTTTAGAAAATCTGCAGTCTCTCAGACCGAGCTCTACCCAAATACGCACCGCATATACCGTCTCCAAACAATTCCAATATATACAATATATATCCACACGCTCATCATTTCCACAAACAAAAGACTCAATGTACATGCCAACTATGAAACCAACTATATACCCATTAGCTACAAGAGCACATTTTACTTAAACAATACATATATTAAACGTAAAGGGTTCTAATACATGTACAACCACCAAAGCCACATCCCAGCTTTCTTCACGAGCAAATCTCTAGACGAGCCATCTTCTCGCACGCTCCCCCGCACGTAAAATAAAGGGGATCCCACGATCGGTGAGCTAAAGCTCAAGAGGAGATTTGCCCTGGGCTAGGCTACTCACCATCTAAGTGCAAACATAATGTTCCAAAGCAAAACACACATTCAAGCAAATGCATGATCCTACTTGAATGTCTACATGACCTACTCAGATCCCGAGTCCTCACCGACTCTCTCACACTCGCCAAGCCTTGTACCGAGAATTCAATATTTTAATTCAAGTGACAACCCTCCGATGTATATATATCAATTGGGCCGCTCCGACGATTGATATATAAATTGTTTGTGGACTACCCTCCGATGAATATCAATTGGGCCGCTCCGACGATTGATATTTTAAGTTTGTGGACTACCCTCCGATAATTTATATTTTAGACTACCCTCCGAACCATTTTCCTCTATACTCATCTCATGCACCTCACTCCTATAATCCTAGTATGATCCAAAGGCATGCGGAATGCATGTATGCGACCTAACACAATTTCAATCACACAAAATATATAACACAAATATATTCACATTGTACCTGAATCACACAAACATGTTATGTAATTTATCATT